>WBMW01003491.1:1497140-1597521 GCA_013396635.1 Penelope pileata
TGGCGCGGGGGGCGGCGGCGGGGCCCGCCTGGCCGACTACAGCCCCCCAAGCCCAGCGCTCAGCTTCACCCACAACGGCAACAACAACAACAACAGCGCCAATGGCTATGTCTACGGCGGGGGCGGTGGGGACGTGCTCTCCTCCCCGGACTGCTGCTCCGAGCTGCCCTTCGACTCGCCGCCCGGCTTCGACCTGGCGCCCGCCCCGCCGCCCGGGGCTGCCCTCCTCTGGCCGCAGTTTGAGCGTGGTGCCGCACCGCCCTCACCCGCGCCCTCGCCCGCTGCCGCCGCCTTCCCGGGCGCAGCGCCCGCCAATGCCAACCTGGCGCTGCTGGTGAGTGGCCCGAGGCGGGGCGGCGGCGCTCCGCCCCCGGCGCGGCTCTCCCCGCCCCTGCACGGCAGCACAGCGGCGGGGCCCGAGCACCCGTTGGCACGCAGGGTGCGCAGTGACCCGGGCGGGCGGCTGCTGGCCGCCTCCTACCCGCTGTACGCCAACGGGCTGGGTGCCCACCTGCCGGGGCTGCCCTCTGACTCGTCGGCCTCCTCCTCCTCGTCATCCAGCTCGTCGTCCAGCTCGTCCTGCTCGTCGTCGGGCGTGCGGCGGAAGGGCAGCCGCGACTGCTCAGTGTGCTTCGAGAGTGAGGTGATCGCAGCATTGGTGCCCTGCGGCCACAACCTCTTCTGCATGGAGTGCGCCAACCGCATCTGCGAGAAGACGGAGCCGCAGTGCCCCGTGTGCCACAGCGCCGTCACCCAGGCCATCCGCATCTTCTCCTGAGCCCGGCGGCCAGCTGGGTGCTGAGCGGTGCATGCTATACATAGTGACGGGCGACTCCATTCTAGTGCTAGGCTAGTTTTTACACTGTACTTTAATACGAAGCTTCCAAAACTTCCCTTTTTTTAAAAAAAAAAAAAAAGAAGAAAAACATTCAAAAAAAAATGAAAGTAGGAGATGCTTATGATGATGACAATGGTGTGTGGACTCGTAAAACGTGCTGGTAGTTCTAGGATGCTTATTACGAAATAATTAAATCTATGAGTGGATACTTTTCTGAATGTTCTTGAAAGGGCAAAAAGTTCCTGTGAAAACCATGATACTGCAGCTTTATCAAAGTTTAAAAAAACAAAAAAGAAAAAAAAAAACGAACTGTAACATATCTCTTATATATATTAAAACGTTTAAAGGTTTTAAAGATAAATTGCATTAATACAGATTGAAGTATTTTATTCTTTTTTGACTTGAAAAAATATATTTCATATTGCAAAGATGTTTACAAGTATTTTAATTTAAGTTCAGTGAACTTTTTTGTAGCTGGGTTAAATCTTTTTTATTTTAGTATGGCCTTATGGCAAAGAACACTGTATTATTTTAATATCACACAATTGTGAACGGAATTACAAACCATAAAATGTGTAATGCTTTGAACAGTATTCTGTTGGGATGGAGATTTTATAGGTTCAGAAAAAATCTTTTAAATCTACTTCACCCAGCATATTTTCTATTCAGTGATATAAAACATATTTTATTCTATATTATTACAAAAATGGAAATGTATGAACATATGTCAAAAGGAACTGTTGAAGCTTTCTAACATTTGTATAAATAGAATTCAGTGGAAATTACAAAAATTCTGTTGCACCACTATAGTTTTAGTATTTCTATTTTAATACATTTGTTTACCACTTGTTTATGTATATGTAGGTGACGTTACTTGAGCTTAAATGTACTTTACTGAGCAAAGTTTAAAAACAAAGTATATTTTATTTTATGATAAAGGGCCTTTAACCTCATGGTCAAATACTAATATTATATTTGCTGAGACAAGATTTGAAATTGTATCAAGAGTTTTATTTTTCTGACATTTAAAGTTCTACATAATAAAAGTAAAACTTAAGTAATGGTGCTACTTCATGTTTTTTTAAGTATTTCTATATAAATAAAATATTACAGAAAAAAAGTACGCTGTGTGGTGATTTGATTTGATGTGCTAAGAGTTTCTTTTGGAATTTTTGTTCCCCACTTGTAACATTGAGACATCTTTGGAGTGTGAACTGTGTCGCGTTCATGTTGCTGGAACTCTTCAGCTTGGGAAGGATTCCAGGATAATCCTTCCTGTCACAATAGTGTAATACATGTTTTTTTAAATATATATATATATTATTTTACTATATATATGTGTCATATCCCTGGGGTTATTTCTCATGTAAAAATACTGTTTCTTCACAATTTTTAATCATGAAAAGTACTTGCTTTCATATGTGTTGCTACATTTAGCAAATGGACTATATGTAAGAAAGATAAGCCTACAGCTTCTTAGATTTGTGATCTGAAAGCGAAGAACAGGGGAGTGTCCTTTGTTGTAATGTGCTGATAGAGGGCTGCATCCCGCAGGTCCCTCCACAGGATTTCAGAATCGCATCCCAGTCTGAGTATTTTCTGGAGTAGAACAAGGGCTTTTGTGTCTTCCCTGAGTTCCTGAAATTGCTTCTTGGTATTTGGCAGTTGTGGTTCAGATAATTGGTGTTGACAAGCTTATTTGAATAAAAAATTTATTGCTGTGTAAAGTTTGTTGCTTTTGATGATGCCCACAGTCATACTGGGGCGAAGGAAGCTTTCTGACTAACAAGTCAACAAACCCACCAGGCAAACACTGCAGTGTTTTTGTTGCTCATTGTAGTCAACGCGTTTAAGTGAACTTGCTGGATAGAGCATGTTAGAGCGGATTTCAGAAGGTAGCTGCAGATCATTTTAAATGTTTGTGTATGAACGTGCTGGTGGGTGCACTTTCCAGCAGGCTAGCAAAAACAACAAAACAAACCCAAACTGTGTAGCATGTTTCGTATGTTTTACTTTGTGCTTCGCAGTGTATGCCAGAGCTGCTCTGCTCTGATCTCTTTTATGGAATCCAGAGCTGCTTGTTGGGTGGGAAGGGGAGGAGGGAAGATGCGGCAGGGGATGATGGGATTTCTTTGTTTGATTTGATTTGATTTTTGCTTCTTTCATTTAGCTCTGATTGTGGTATCATCTGAGCTAGAGTTAAAATTCCTCACTGAAGTGTTGCATTTGTCTGGGGAAGCTTGTCGTCTTGAATGGTGAACAAAAAGACAATACCGTAGAAAGGAGTCCAGAGAGTGACAGAGATGATGTGCTTAAATGCAGAAGTGCACGGGTGTTGAAAAACCTTGGCAAAATCTCTTACTTTAAAGGGGTCAGGAAGTTTAAGTCCAAGTGTGTATTTTCTTAATGATGAGTGTTTAGGAAATGTACTCAAAATGCGTCAATCAATTTCTTGTTTCAATGTAAACATCCTCTGCTAGTGTCTGGGAAAAGTTGTGAAAATGGCTATAAATAAAAAAAGTGAATTTGATCACTTTGCTTAATCTCCCAGGATGGGTGACACCGAAAGGTACAAAGAATGATCAGATGGTGAAAACTAAATTCTCCTTTTTGTTCCCCTTAATGTACAATGCTGGGCTACTCGATGGTATTAATGGCAGCACCCGAGGAGACTGCAGGCGGCTGCAGTGCCGCTGTCAAGCAGCCCTTGTGCGGCGGGCAGCCAGGCCCCGACCCCAGCACTGCGCTGCAGCCTCGCTCACTTCACTCCCTGCTTCGTTAACTGTCACCAGCCTCAGCGCCTGTGCTCATCCTGCAGGACTTGTTATTTTTGTCACCAAGCTGTGGCTAAAATTGAGGCAGTGACCTCTCTGCCCATGCCCCCCACCCTCTTTTTGGTCTCCTGGCACTGTAGGGCCGCGCTGCCCCTGTTCCTCGTGTGTATCGTTTTGAGGAGGGAAGATGGCCTGCTTGGACTCCTGTGGTGCCTTTCAAAAACCAACTGTGCTCATTCCTTGTCGGCAATTATTTCACCCGCAGAGGGACTGGTCTGGATTGCTTGTGCTGTGGCATATGATGCACCAGCCAGCACCTTTTGTCCTGTCCTCAGAGGCTGCCAGCGGCAGTAGCTGCTGGGCCAGGCCCTTCCCGCCTGGCATAGGCACGGCCAGCAGTGTCCACCTGAAGCTGCTCCACCATCAGCCATGGGCAGGGCCCGTTTCTGAGGGCCTTTCTGAGGTGCTAGCATATGCCATGTCCGTTATGTTAAGCTTCTTGTTGCTTACATACACTGCAGTGTCTAAAATCTGTTGTCTTTTGCTGGTAGAGAGCAGTGCCCCTCAGGAGAGCCAGTATGGGAGGAACACATAGGCTACACACGTGTGCTGCCCCTTGGCTGCACATCCTGGGCCAGATTTATGCTGTAAGTCAGTGCCTCAGATTGCAGGGGCCATAAATCAGTGCAGAATTCGTCTGAGGGTCTGGGGCCATATGGTGTGTGTGAGGGGTGCCTGCACGACCAGAGAATACAGGCCTGTGTTTGGTTCAGGAGGATTTCAAAGCCTGAGAAAGGGGCAAAGTTCAGTTTCTAATTGAGTGCTGTGAAATACATATATGTATACGGTCAATGTTTGTCTTCCAGAACAAAGATCACTTTGTTTTACAAGAGTTTGTGTATTGGTGATGAAAGCTGGACCAGGGGGGCTTTACCCTGAGCCTTCTGGGGAGCCCTGGAGGGGTGCAGGCTGCAGGCTGCAGGGTGCAGGCCGTGGGGTGGAGGCTGTAGCTGAGCTGCCACCTCAGTGCTCCTCAGGTGGGCAGAACACAGTGCCTGCTGCTCTCCTGTCTTTACAAATGTATGGGTATGGTTTCCAGTGCAAATACACATCATGATCACAGAAAAGGATACGTTTACAGTTGTGAGAATTATTATATATAAAGCCCTAAGCTTAATTATTCCTCTGTCCGTATCTTGTACTCCACAGAATTTGCATAGCAATCAGACATCAAAGCTGGAGCCATTTGCTAAGAGAAAGGTCTTTCTACTATATTATTTTGTTGCCAAATAAATTATAATGATCAATTTGATCTAAATTTTCTCCTTAGATATATATATATATATTTGGCAAATCAATGGAAATAACACTTAAAAGCAAACTTTAAAGTTAGTAATAAGAATCTAGTTCAATAAGGTACTTTAATTAGATTGCTTTTTGTTTGATGTTTCTTACTGCTCTCTCCCACCCCCCTTACCCCTCTTTTTTTTTTTTTTTTCCTCCTCATCTCCATTTTCCTTGTCTTGCCACTCCGGAAATTGAAATGACAGCTCTGCTGTCAGTGCAGTGAATGGGAATTCTGCCATTGGAGAGGATGCTGGTGTGTATTGCGTTTAATCAATCTAGAAATAGCAGAAAGTAATTATTCACCCTGCCTCTGCTTATTTGTGTTTCCTGTACTCATTGTCTTTCTAGCAGAGATAATATAATTAAAGAACAAAGACTATTTTAAATCCAGTGTGGTTAAGGGGTGTTTCAGCCTGTATAAGCGCTTGAATTTCTGATTTAGCTTTTTATAATTGTCTACCTGGCAAATGTCAGAGGGGCTGGGTTTGCAGGTAGGTCAGCAATCTGTCCAATGGTGAAGGATGTGAGAAGATGCTCATAGCTACTTTGTTCCCTTTCTTTCTTCTCAGTATATACATACATATACATATATATGGCCCTATGTTCGATATATACCTATGTACATTGATGACAGCTTAAAATTCACCAGAAAAATATGGAGGAAAAAAATCTTTCTTTTTTCAGTGTGTTAATGTTAACAGAAACTCACTGAAATACCAAAAAAAGTTTTGTTGTAGTTTTATTACTTAGTATTAAGGATTTTAATGAGGCTTTCACAGTTGGATATGTAAAATAATTAGATTGCATCTAATTTCTAAGTTTGATTAAAACCCAAAAAGCTTTTTCTGGCTCAGTTTCAGTGAATTAGGTAGTATCATGATGTGTTACGTAGTGATGAAGCTGTATCAAAAACATTTAAGCATTTGGTACATGGACTGTTCTATAATGCTCCCTGTAGGTGTGTGGCATGTGCAACTCTATGACATAGATTTAAAGACAGATACATGTACAATATTGTGAGTACAATGTAGCACTGACCCTTGAAGATCTGTATAGTTTTGGCAATCAGCCACTCTTGTATCACATTGTGTTTGTGGCCTTATGGAGTATCAGGTGGGGTCATGGCACCAGAAGTTGTCTGTCCATTCTGGACTGCATTCTTCTGAGTTTTGATCTCCATGAAACTGCTAGCAGAACTCCCATTTGATCTCCCCACAAACTGAACTTCAGAAAAAAAAAAAAAAAAAAAAAAAAAAAAAAGGTTTCCTAAAGGAGCGCAGACAGAATTTTCCACCAACATTGTTGTTTATTTGTTGGTCTTTTGTTTATTTGTTTGTTTTTGTTGTTCAAGTAAGTTATTGCTATTTCTTTTATAATTAGTTATCACCCTCCACTAGTAAGTAGATTATTGGTGAAAAAAATCAGTCAGTTAAATGCATTCATACCAAGTGCACCCTGTCCCTTAATCAGTACAAACGTGATTGATCAGCTGTCTCCAGAAATTTTAGACTTTTATAAAATTGCACTGAGAAGTGGCCTTGCTAGTTGTAAATGGAGAGCAAAAAGAGATTTTTGATGTTCCACTTGTGATAGAGGTAAAATACAGTAAAGTGCTTTTTCTTCTCCTGCGTAAGGGCTCTCCTGCCTTTCATATGAGGTAGAATTGGCTGGCCCACTTTACATTAGCATGAATGGCAATTGCCTTGTAAATTTGGCTGTCATGAATGGCTGAATAGTCTGCTGTCTCCTGTTTTGTCCTTTGTCTTTATGTTTTATTCACTTCTGCTCTCTACAAAACAGCCTTAATTTAAACCTGATAAAGTAGTAGCAGTGCTCCAGTTTATTATAGATCTAGAAGCAGGTTTTATTTGGTTTTGTTGTTCTTTATATTTTGATGGGTGTACTAAACAGTAGCAGCTATTTTAATCAAAACTAAATATCAATGAGAGCATGGCCTATAAATAGTGGTTTTGATAGAGTCACAAAAGTTTCTGTTTCACATTTAGAAGTCATTTCCACTATTTAGCTGCAAAGGGCAAGTAAATCATACCACTTTAAGAGTCAGAAAAAGAGAAGTGTTTTTCAGGGTCTTTAGTTCTGCTATAGAGTCATTGTATCATCTCAGCTAATTAATTTCACCTTGTGTATGCTTTAGTATTTCCATCTGTGAAGGGACTAATGACACCTACTTAAAGGCAGCATTGTGGAAATTAGTTAATTGACATTATTGAAATATCCTGAGGTGGAAATCCTGCTGTAAGTACAAAATATTATTACTGATACTTCCTAATTAATCAGTTAACAGTAGCTAGCATGTGGTAATCATTGATCTAGAGCAAACAAACACAGAACTGGATTATATTTGAAAGCTGTGGTTTGTTTGTTTGTTTTCAATTTTCTGTTTTTAATGTGTTAATAGAACCATCTTAAACATGGAGTGTAAGAATCCACCTCCTTTCCATGACGTTTACAGGTGTGGTGGGTGGACAAAGGAGAAAAATACATTTAAGGTGTTAACATATAAGCCTCACAGTCTTTCTTGTGACTATGAAAAAGCCATATGGGTAGAAGTTTTCTTGGCTCATTGGTATAACTTCACTAATACTTGAAAATTTTATGCTCATTTTAAAATGGAGATGAAAATAGCATTATACAAAAGCATATAGCACTGATCTAGTAATCCTAATGGATGTGACTGGGTATTTCTGAACAGAGCCTTTCCTGCATGAAGAAGGAAGAAAGGAATGATTTCTCCATAAAGAATTGGAATGGAATTGATGTTGTGAAATTGTTCATAATTTATGTGGATAATAAGATCTATTCTTACCACTCACGTCTGTGATGCCGTTTGCATAATGATGTGACTACAGCTGTGCAGGTCTTAGACTATGTCTTTTAAAATGGCAAAAATAACTGGAAACAGTGGAATTTGCATGAGCCTTGTTTTAATTAAGTAATACAGAATCTATACTCCATTTTTCATGATGTTGAAACTGCACTTAACAATAAGGTGGATGCAGTTGCTTCATGTGTTGTTTTCCAGAGACCAATCACATTCCTAAATGACGCTTTACTTTTTGTTGTTGAAAATGTTCGTTACAAGAAATTTGTATGGAATTATTTGTGATTGTTGCACAAGTGCAAGAGGGATGTTTAAAGCTTCAAGAACGTTATTATTTATTTCTCATGTCATTTCTTTAAAAAAAATATTTCAATTACATGCAATTATGAAACTACTTTGTATTTGACGCAGTTGAGTATGTCTTCAGGCCACAAAAATGTAACTTTCTATGACTAATTTGAATTAAAAACCCACTTTAGCAGAAAATGTCCTCAGCCTTTGGAGTCACATGGTTCTTGGAAAGCTTTTTCTTGGCTGAGCAGGAAGTCAGCCTTTTGAAGGGAGTGTCAGTGCACAAATTTGCAGTGCCGTTAATGAGAGGAATCTCACACTTCTCACTCTGCGATAAGCTCTATGTTCATCCTGCTGACTGCTGCCTCAAATGTGTTTTGGTATTGGACATTACAATGGATGCTGGGCCATTCCTGAGCCAGTGTAGCAAAACAATACATCTCTCTGAAGAGATGGCTTCTAGAATCAAGGGTCATCCACTCTGCAAAAATAAAAATGTAATTAAAAGTAGGGTCTCTATCTATGAATGTGTCTCTGTTATGTGGCTGCACTTCTTTCCCCAGTGGTGATTTTTCAAGTCAAGCGTCCTTTTCATTGTCACTGTGGCTTTGCACTGAAGTTGTCTGTGGCTAATAGCAGGCTTCACTTCTTCCCCAGCTAACTGGTAGTCAAACAGGCAAAGAATGGTCTATGCAGAATTAGGATATGCTTAATACACCATCCACTAGTGTCTTTCCCATAAGCCTAATTATATGACTTTTGGGTCAGACAATGTCTCCATGTGTGGCCCTTGGCAGCTATGGGATGCCTAACGCTGCATGAATGTCTAATGTGGAGTTTGATGCCTATGACCGAAGCTGCAGTTCCACGATGGAATTGAAAACATCCATGTAGCTTCCACAGAAAACCAGGTCAGTGGTTCTTCCATAAAGTATTAGCCCCGGGGAAAGCCATTGCTTGCACATTGCCTGTGCAAATCCATGCGTGGTGAGTAGTATACGGTGCATTTCTCTTTCAGGTAAATGACACTTAAGGAGTCAGATTGATTTAGTCTTTAGTGACCTACTTCAGAATCCTTCTCCAGACATTAAAGTGCTAATTTATTGCAAACACCATCCCTCATCCATTTATCTTTCTTTTCTTCTATTTTGTGCATTTAGGAAGACTTGTGAGGTATCTCATGAACACTGCATGCACAATGAATGTGGTTTTGTATCAGTATGTAAAAAAAATCATTTTATGTTTTCCTTGATTGTAAAATTTTAGGTGGAACTATCCTATCTTTATAACATTTCCTGTAAAACCTTGCATTTTTACAGGCAAAGCAAGGTATGAATGTAAAAGGGAATTCATTGTAGATGAAAGCTGTAATATGCTTGTTCATTTCAAAGGAGAATGTATAACTAATTACATTTTAATTAAATCTCTAACGTCAACAGCTGTTTTTAAGGGATCTTTTTAAGCTACATTTATTTTTAGTATTGTTTAAGATCCTCTTTCTTTGTATGCATTTCTCTTCACGCATTATTGCCTTTTTAAAAGTTTTCTCCCGTTTAAAGTATCAGCTACCACTGGCATATATTCAAGGCTAAGTGCTGGTAAAATTAGTTTTTTAAGAAGTTGGCTGTTACTTTTCTAAGTAGAGAGGAAAAAGATGTGACAGCACCAAAATGCCATTTATTCTCTTTTCCTTCAAGAAATAAAATGTTCTGGTTCCAAACCCCAAATTACATAGGCCAGCTTTCAGCTGGCAGTGGTTTATGCTAAATGTCTGTTTTCGCTACCTTTACAGTACAGCTCTTAATTGTAGTGATAACATAACTCTCTCTTCAGCCTGTGATCCACATTGATTTAGTCAGTTCCCCCTAAATCAACAGCAGCATCAGCGAATGTCCTTTACTTGTGGAGGGGAAAAAAAATCTGACCTCTTTGCACCTGAGAAAATGTAACCAAATTTAGGGTTTCTATGTATCAGCCCTGTTGAGTTTCCTGGAACTATTGTCAGTCTATAATGCATCAGATGATACTGCAGCTTCTTAGTGTTCTTTGGATGTAATTTCTACCCTTCATCCAGAAATCCCCCTGCACCTCTTCAATGCCACCTGAGCACATCTGGCAGTCACTAGCTTGGTTCTACAGAGGAAGGGGTCACTGCAGTGCAGTTCCTTCCGTTTGGTCTGCACCTCCAGGATCCTGCAGGGCATGGCTCTCATACTGCTGTCTCAGTCCTGGTAAAATCATTTAGAGAAATTTTCCAGACCTGTGAAGAAGTTAAAATGCACACCCTTTCTCTGCTGTGATCAGAGGAGTGGTGTTCGTGTAGTGGTAGAATTGCAGATAGCCTATGACTTGCTGATTGTTAACAGCTATTTTCCTGAAATTACTGGACTTCCTGTAGTTTTGGGATCAACTGACATTAAAAATACCCTTTGTAACCTCCTCTGCTCCCAGTATCACCTCTCCTCTCGCTGAGCTGAATGTTTTTGCATGATTTGGAGTCTTAAAGCACTCTAGAAAAGGAGAGAATTATTTAATGGATAATATTGTATTGCTGTGCAGAAATACGTAGCTAGTATCGGTTTACTATCTAAGCCATAATTTTCTGTAAACATCAAAACTCGGTAAACATGAGAGCCCTGTGTCAAATCTGCAAGGTAGCTACATTATAGATGAGAATACCAATGTGTTTGCAAAAATTGCACAAAAAATGAGTAAGAATTCATTATCTTCATGAAACTAGCCAAGAGGCTCAGAAAGATTCAACATCTGAGGCTAAGATAACAACTGATGTAGTGGCAGTAAAATGACAGCAAACCAGAAAAACTGGTGAGTCTTCCAGATAGCCCCCAAAACGCACAGTGTTTATGCTTTTCACTGATAGAGATTTGTGAGACCCATGCTTTGTGAAAGCAGTTAGTTGCTTGTGTTTTATTTTTAAATTTCTCTTTTCTCCTTATAAGTGAACTAGGTCTAATTTTGATTTCAGGCAAGCATAAATCACAGTTCACACTGCTGACATGACTGTAATTGCACGTCTGAAGTCTGTGTATTTGAGAGAAAATCAGACCTGTTTTGTCAGCATCCTCAGAGGGGGAATCTCTGAAAACAGACCAAATTCTCACAAGTGATATGAGTTGTTCCCAGCCCCACACTGTTGTAAATGAAAGTCGGATCTGACCACCTCAGCTCCATGGCATGAATATCGTCTCCGATGAGGTACGCCACAGCACTCGCTGCAGCAAAAATGTCTTATTTCAATAGTGTCAAGCAATCAGAACTACTGAGATGGGTGACATTTCTTCAGAGTGGTGAAGGGCACTGTTTTGTCCACTTCTGACAGATGGGTCAGCCATTCCTGGAGAGGCAGACAGCTCAAAGTGTTTTAATGAATTGATAGGGTAACTGAGCCAAAAAAATATCCTTCAGGCATTTCCAACATTTCCAAGAATATCATACTGGGCAAAAACACTTGTTATGGTCTTGTGGGACACACAGAGGACAGAGTTAGAGTTGGGCTCGCAGCTGTGCCATGTGATGTGAGTAAATCACTGCATCTCACTTATTAGTCTGGGAAATAACTTGGCATGCTGTATTAGGGTGCTGCAAAGATAAGCTAACTTCAACTAAAAATATGCTTAAAATTCTGCACTGGAGAGCATAATAGAAGTGTGAAGTATCTTATGTTAGACGTTGTGGAATTAGTAAGCATGGCTAATCCTTAGCATTCAACAATAATTTCTCTGTACCGGGACAGAAATACAGTGCCAATAAGAAGCGTACAGCAGCTAGACCGATGGCAGCTGCAGGGAAACAGCATTTTGATTTGTTAGTCTCTCAGATCTTTGCGTAATGTGTTACTATTTCTTCTTGTTAGAGCTGATTGAATTGCATAAAACTGAATTCCAGTAGCTGAAAAGCTACACAGCAGTGTGTTAGGAGATATACCAGTTGCTCTAGGATTGCTTTTCTGATGTCAACAGCAGCTACTGCATACCAACATCTACAGTGTTCCAGAGAGGCCCTTCTATATGTCTGGAAAACTGCATAGCAATTTGTGCAAAATGAACATATCTTGCATGCCGGGTTATTGAAAAGTTGAATAACTTGTGTTATGTTTAATAATATTTACTAGTAAGCTCTATTTATTGACTTTTAGATGTACTGTCATGCTGGATTATCATTTCTATGATGTAGCAATTGCAAAATTCTTTTTTTTTTTTTTTTTAGTGCTTTCACAGCTAACACTTTTATTTAACAGAAAATCATGTAGAAAGCTCCTGTACTTTTTTACTTTTTTACTTTTTTTTAACCTCTCTTGTACCTTTCACCTCTTAGGTCACGGTAGCTTACAGACAAACTGCAGCAGAAGAATTGTGAAGAAATTGTGAGGATTTGACCTGATGCAAAGAAGCATTCAAAATTTTAAATGTCTTGGTGAATCCTCTGCTGCCTGAGTCAACGGGAGCTTTGTTACTGACCTCAGTGAACTCAGGACTTCACTGTCGTGTATGTTTGCTGCCTACAAGGCAAGTAAATGCTTCTTTGCCTCTGTGATCTCATACACAAGGCTTCACAGAGCAGATATGTTCTCTGTAGCTGATAACTCAGGGAGTGTGTGTCGTCTCCAGTCAGAAACATGCTTTTCCTGTTGTGGAGGCTCTGTATGCAATATCAAGAGCTGGAAAGGAGTACATTTGTGCCCTTTGAAGAAGCTTCTCCAGATTCTTTTTTGTCTCTCTGTACTGTGATATACTACTATTTGCATTCTTTTTTTTATCTTTTTTCGCTCTGCTTGCTCCTTTCTTTTCAGGCAGTTAGAACCTGGCTTTGGTCTTGCTGGTGGATCTAAGTTTTTGTTTCAATGTGTTATTGGATATTTTATTTCTGTTGCAGAAGCCTAGCTGTCTCCCAGCATCTCTTCTTTTGATTAGGCCCTGTCAGGTCTCCCTTACGTTGATGCACTTGTTAAAAACTTAATTATTTATTCATTCCCTCTTTGCTACCTTTAGGTATATGCCTGGGCTTTGAAATTATCAGTCGTGCTTTTTTCATATTGCCTTACTTTTTTGTTCTTTTGTATTAGTATGGAAAGCTATGGTAATAGTACAAGACTTCCTACTGGAAACCAATGTTTCCAACCTATTTATATTTATGAGTTATTTTTTTCTGGATGATCTTTTCTGCTTTTCTAAATTAAAGCTGCTAATGCTGAAGACTCCAGGCCCTTTTTTTACCTTATTGACTTGCTGAAATGTACCAAAACTTTTCCGTTTAGACCTGACTCAATAACCATATTTTTTGTCATTGCTGTGGGAATGTTTACAAAAACTAGTCTGTTCTCAATTGTTGCATTTATATACCTGCCTTATTCTTTCTTTCTTTTATTACTTATGACCCTCTTAAATAAAATTATTTTTTAAAAAATAATATTGTTACAGTAGGGCCTGTTGACCTCTTAGGGCTGGAGAGATCTGGCTGCACTATTCCTCAGCTCCTGTAGCAGAGGGAGCCCTGGGAAATGGAAGAGGCAAAGCCAAAAGAGAAGAGGTTGTTTTAGGGTCAGGAAATGACATTGTCCTGTGCTGTCCTAAAGCCCAGCTCAAGCTGCAGGATGTGCAAGGACCTGCATCTCACGCAGCTACTCCAGCTGTGTTCCAGCAGGTGGGTGGTGCATGGGCTGTCTCTGCCCTCGGTCCAGGAGAGACCCAAACAGGAGGGGATGATGTGCCTGCAGACTTCTAGAGAAGGGAGAATAGGCTTGACTTGTTTTGCCTACTGAGGAGAAGCTTTGGAAACAGCTGCTTCCCAGTAGGGATGCCCAGGGGTGAAAGGGTGTTTTAATGTGACAGTTTTGCTTCAGGTTGTGTTACCCTGCAAAGTGTTGGTGTTAATCTTGGCTGAGCAAAATGGAGATGATTTAAAGAGCCAGCTCAGAGAAACTGATTCTGAGCTGCAGCTCACTCTACAGCCTTTTAAAACGTCCTGCTTGAAGGCTGGAGATGTAAATAGCATATTGCTACAGCTCTCAGAGACCTGACTGGAGTGTGTGGGCAGGATGAAAAGCATTGGAGGGATTTCTCCTCCTTTTCTATGTTACTTAAACAACAAAAATTAGAGAGTTCAATAGGAAATGGCAAAAAACATCAGAGAGAAAAGGCCAAGCCACAAGTAACCACGGACTGCTGAGCTTCCTTAAGGCAAGCAGTTACCTGAGCATGTAGAGCAACTGCACATGTAAAGTGAGAAGTGAAAGACAGGGAAAACAACGAGGCCAACAAAGGTTTTAAATCAAGAAGTTCCAGTAACACAGTGAGATGATTTTTTATTTCAGGAAAATGAACATTTGCAATCCACTGGATCATCTACTAGTATTTATGTACAGGTGCTGCTAAACCTTCTAAATTCGAATAGTTTAATTTTGATGGAAAACCTACTAGTAGAAACCAGTCTGGAAAGACTCTCTTCATGCAAATGTGAAAGGGGGAGGCTTCCTTTAGAAGCACAAATGTAACAGACATAGCAAAACAGGAGAAAATGGAGGTATGCTGTGAAAGCAGTACAGAGGGAAAACCAAGTGTCTGGTAGAGATAGGGAAAAGACCTTTCATAGAGAAGTCACAGCAATCTAGTGGCTGGGTGAGAGCCACTAGCACTGCCCTCTGAACGCTGCTTGGTTATTGGAAGTTAGGGGGAAATTTGCTATCAGGTCAGTCAAAGCTCTAGATGGCATAAAAGTAGGCAATTTCCATGTTGTAAGTTTAATTTGATTTTCTTTTTTTTCCCTCTCTCTCTCACTTTTTTTTTTTTAGCAGAAAGTTTGCTTTTGGTTTTGGAGGAAATGGATGTGAGCCAGCACTAGGGCATGGCAAAAGTACATTTTCACAAATGCTGTGATCTTTAATGAGGGGTTGTTCACAATGCAGGTTATCACCTGGTAATATAAATTTGATCTGAATCAAGAGACACTGCACAATCACATTCCTGTCAAATTAGCTAGGATGAATGATGCAAAGTTTATGCAGCTTTATGTTTTCAGATTAGCTTTATGCTTGCAGTGGGAGGCTGACAGTGAGCCAGACAAGGTTAGAAGCTGATCTGGCATACAGTCTTCCATTACAGAGTTACCCCATTAAGCATTTTAAAACAAATTTGCAAAGTCAAAGTGAATTTGCATCAGCTCAGTGCTTTCCATCCAGTGGTCACAACATCGTGTAATACCATAAAAGCCACCGCACTTCCCTGAAATTCAGTTTCCCAATGCGTAGGATCCTGGCAGCCCCAGGCTGAGCAGAGCAGGAGTTCAGCAGGCTGAGTGGCAGCCTGGCAGGTACCATAAATGCATGTGAGAGGTGTGGACTGATTGTGGCTATGTGTGGAGAGCCTCAAATTACGCTTACAACCTAGTTGTGGGCAAGGGATTGGTTTTGGGTTCTTTTTTTACATAACAGTATGCAAGTTAATTCTGAAAAGAAAACTGCAGATGTTTTCAGCACAACAAGCTGGAGAAGAATGAGCTTACCTGAAACAGTAGGTTAATATCTGAGTTTGTGTTAAAGTTGGTTGCATTCTCTGGAGAAAGCTTTTAAAATCTCTGCTGATTTCCAAATTGGCATTAAAGGTTTCCTCCAACTGTCTCTGTCCCTTCCAACCCCTACAATTCTGTAACTCTTGCCAGATACCTCTGAATCTGCAGTGAGTCTGAAAGGGGCTCCTTCTTCTCCCCATCTCCTTTCTCCACTCTACATGTTCTTGCTGCCCTTTTCTCCAGCCCTCCCCTTGTATTCTTCAGCTGTATTTGCCCCACTTATAATTAATGCTACAACATACACGTGGTAACAAGACAATCAAATGACCCATGTAAATCAAATGCCAATGGAACTGTGATGGCCACACAAATATTTGTGGGCAGCGGTCAGATTGCAAGAGGCTGGCATGCTTCTTACAGGGCCTGAGAGTGTCTCTTGATTGATTTCATTAATATAATTTATTTTCACTTGCGTGATGCCTCTCCAGGGTCTGGTCCATCAGTGGTGCTTGTTTGACTGCAGTTTGTCAGTCACTTCAAGCCTGGAACCACCCTCGGGCATACTTAGAGACAATGAAGAACTAGTTGAGAAGCTAGAAATTTTGGTGTGAGATTGTAAAACTGCCCAAGTTTGACACTGATGTCAGGTTTCTCTGTGGGTTCTGCCTTCAGTGCTCTGTCAGTCAGGGTTGGAAAGAGGGCCTGAGCCACCATGGTCACCTACTGCTGTATAGCGGTCTGATGAAGTCATGTGGAAAGCTGTTATTCTAGAATTGTTCCTAATGTGATTTCCATGTTGACCAATTTATTAACTGAACAGCTGAAGGATAAGAGGAAATCATTGACAAGAAGGCAACTGTTTAGAGGTGTCAGTCTTTATTTCTGGTTAGCTGAAAGCTGAGTTGTCTTTCTGATGACTGCTTTCTATTGCTTTTGTCACCTTCACATCCCAAGAGAAAGCTGCAGGGCAAGAAATTGCTAGAGCAGGACTCAGCCATGTGTTTTCGTAGTACAGGGTGGTATTGGCTTGCAAATTGTCTTTTTCTCCTGGAAGAATCTAGTGATCTTTGATGACAATAACTGTCATATAGAACACAGCTACTTCCACCCATCTGCTGAGTAGTAAAGCTTGCAGAATTTGCCTCTGAAAGAAAACTTGCTGATCTGAACTGATCACAGAAAAACAGCAGACTGTCCTCTGTGAAAGAGGATTCATCAGCCATACTGGACAAGGATGAATTCTGTAAGAATAATTTATGTCTGGCTATTAATCTACAGACAAGCTTTTAAACTGATGTTGAAATCTCATTATTCACACTATTTGAAGTGGAAGGAATGCATCCAAGTAAGAGATCTGAATCAATTCTGTTGTGTTTTCAGTTTCCCTGTGAGAAATGCCATTTTCTCATTGCTTCTCCAGAGAGTGCATGTCCCCGCTCCTGTCAGAGTGAATCAGCACCGACACTTGTGCAGAAGGTTTTGCTCTGTTTTCCCCATGGTGAGCCTTCTGACCTTGCCGCCCACATATGCTTTCCAGAAAGCACCTTTCCTTCAAAGTCCCTCAATTAAATAGGAATGGCGTCAGGAAAGTGCCTGACCCTGTGGTACCTTTGTTGAACCAAGCCTGGTTATTGGCTGAGGGTCTCTCCATACGGTTTAGCTTTTGCCATTTCTGTTTTTCCCAGATAAGCTGACTGACCTGGAAGTCCACTTGGCTGCAGCTAAATCTAAACTGTACATAATCATTTGAGAAAAACAAAAGTAAAAGGCCAGTAAAAGTGTGGTTTCTGGACAAGGCATGTAGCTGGGCTGTGGCAGATCTGCTTCCAGGTCTCAGGTCTGCTACAAACATCAGCTGTGATTTTATGCAGGTCACTTCACTGCCCCGTGTCTCTCTTTCTTATTTGAGCAAATGGACGTAGCAGTGCTTCTGCTTCATCTGGCAGCCGTTTCTTCCTGCTGCCCAGCCATCAGAGCAGGGTTCCTCTTTGTTCATGAGTTACCCAGCGTGAGAGTGATATGATCTTGCTTGAGGTCTAGGCAGCCTTTAGTAGTAGTAACGCAAACAATCAGTTAACTGAAACAGAAACAAGTATTCAAACAATATGCCTGTGAGGTTTTTCTCTCCATTGGATTTTATTATGATGCATTTTTATTTTGATTTACTTTATACCTCTAGGAATATTTGTTTAGCTTTTACGTGACATTACAGCTTTCTTAGAAAATCAGAACATGGCTCTGAGTGATCAGATGGCTAATGCCTTATTATCGTTGCTTCTCATGTAATAATCTGTAGTCTTGATAAATACCTAGTTCAGGCATTAAATGTATTCAAATTCTTGCAGTTTTTCCTCTCAGATATCAGGAAATGCTTATCCTTTGCTGGCTGGATTCTACCCTCTCTTTGGGCTGTGACAATCACGTTACTCCGTGCTCAATTCCACTGCAATTGCCAGACTTCTCAGCATGAGTATGAGAATCTAGTTAACAGCAACAGTATGCACTTTATTTTTCCCTTTCAAAGGTTATATCTGGTGACTGTGTGACTGGAACAATGAGGCTAACCTCAGTTTTACAGTAACAAAGCAGCTATGAGCTTTCTGGGTAAAGTATATTTTGACTGACATACAAGTAGCTGCAGCTTTGCTCCACAATGGAGAAAATGACTTCATTTAACAGCTTTCTGTGCCAAGAAAGAAATAAAACAGCTCTGAGAATGTGGAAGATTTTTTTCCTGTTTTAATTTTAAACCTAAAAGAAAAAGTAGTTGCCGTATAAGTCCAAGTCAATGGAATATATAAATCTTTAAAAAGGTTTCATAAAGTAATAATGACTTTAGTATATGTACGAAATGAGATTAAAGAGCTGCATTTGGTTCTAATACAGAGTTTCACATTCAAAAGGGCCATCAGTTTCTTGTTTAAAATTTACTTATATTGAACTGAACGGAGTTCAAACATAATGCCATTGTATTTCAGACATTTATCTTAATTTAAAACAACTGAAAGGCATTAATAGTAGAGCACTTTTTAAAGTAATAAACTCAGATATAACATACTCCTGCTCACAGTGTTCTGCTGGTTTTGTAAGAGATAAGGTATAAAATGTTGGCCCCATTGAAACCATAAGACAAATACTCTTTTCAAAGGGGCAAAGAACGTGAGCAAAACTAGGCAGATTAATGAAAGTGATTTACTAGGGCAGTTTTTACCTAGATCATCTTCAGGAAGCATTTACAGTACAGGCACACTAAGCTGAAACTGGCATGAACACTTCAGCTCGGATCCCACTCTCTTCTTTCTTTTCCAAAGCAAATTCTCCCTCTGCTATGATTGTCTTTAAGCCTATAATGTTGCAGATCATGCCATCATGCATTTTACATGTTCTTCATATGAATTTAACCTTCTATATTTTGATTCCACAGGAGGATGGTTAATTCTATGCCACTCAAGAGCTTTTCAGACTTATTCAATTTCTTGAAACTCTGAGTTATTTTCAATAAGAATGAAAATTGATTTCTGTATTCTTATTAGAACATTGTCTCTCAGGAGGACTGACTGAATTAAAAAAAGATAGTAAGTGAATAAAATGAATGATAAGATCATGAGGGTTGGTTTTAGTATAAATACTCAAAATTTGCTAATTGAGGCTGACCATTCTTGTGCTACGTGCTGTACAAACACAGAGAACAGATAAATTCTGCCTCTGAATGTTTATAATGTAAGTAAGCTTTACAATAATTTTCCAGTGAGTTCTCATGCTGGAATAAATTACCCCCAAACTCCTTCAGAACGATAAAGGAATGTTCTAGTTTGATGTTCCACTTATATGGGAACACCTTTTCCCCAAAGACGCCAGCTATCCCACCAATCAACCTATCTGTCTAGTGGAATAACGTTAGAATGTAGTTTTTATTATCAGGATCTTCCCAGGGAGCTTTAGGTACTTTGTAGCACTATATTCTTTGCAGTTCTCAGAATCCTGTGCATTAAAGGTTGCTTAACAGCTGGTGAGTCACACAGCTTGTTCTTTGAGCTCGAATGCTCCATTAGGACACATCCACTAGAGGTATTTTAACCTTTGAAAAAATCAATACAAGTGGCTAAAGCATTCTAAGTTTTTTTTTTTTTTTTTTAAAAAAAAAAAAACAACAACAACAAAAAACAACAAACCACAGAAGAGCCCAAATAGCAACAAATTGTCTCCATAATAAATTAATCTCTGTTCTACTGGGCGCATCTTAACATCTTAGGGGTGCAGCGTTTGCTAGAGAAGAGCGCACATCTGGTCAAAAAAGTCAATGTCCTGAAGCCAACCAAAGATGAGCCTCTGGAGGAAGTAGAATGAGTTAAAAGGAGTTAAAATCTCTAGCTCATTTTGTTCAACATTGCATATGGGGACAGGAATGGCACTTGGAAGAAGAATACTCCCTAATTTTGCTGGGGAGTTGGCTCTTTTCCT
Organism: Penelope pileata; assembly: GCA_013396635.1. NCBI lineage: Eukaryota > Metazoa > Chordata > Aves > Galliformes > Cracidae > Penelope > Penelope pileata. The sequence continues at coordinate 1,517,218 of WBMW01003491.1, forward strand.
AAACCATGAGCTGTATTTACTGCAGATAATTGCAAACATGGTAAGTAAGCTACAAGCCACAATGCTTGACTAAGTTGCCAGAATGAGAGAGAAATTCTGCAGGCAGTACGTATTTCCCTCTAGTTTAAATGTACCTGATGTTAAATGTGTTGAACCAGCCCTAATTTAGCCAAAGTTCTTGAGGAAACAAAAATACACACTGTCATTTTGCTGGTCATTGCCAGTGCCTCTCCTCTGTGATGTAACTCTTGGTTGAGAAAGGCTGATTTGAGTCAAATTTGACTACAAGATGGAGATCTGGAGGATATTGCAGTCTTCCAGATTTCATAAGAAAAGGCAGTCGAGAAGAAAAAAAAATAAATTAGTGCTCCCTTTAGGGAAAATACTGCGGAGTTAGTTCAGTTGCATTACTAGACACCAGTGAATCCAACCCTCTGCCACACATATGGAAGACATAACTGAAGAAAACCAGATTTTCCTAACTTCTGCCTGTGGAATGATCTCTTTGCGTGAAAAAAGCAAACTGGTTTGATATTCTCTTATAGTATAATGTTCATGACTTCATTTCTCATTACGTCTCCTCAGGATAAATAACCAAGTAGTGTAAAATCACCATGCAAAGGTAGTCCTGCCACATCCCATCGTGCCTGGATTTCCTCTGTTTTGGTCTCTTCAGCTTTAATTTTATCCCGAGTAGAAGGACGAGAGTGAAAATGTACCATTGTGTCTAGCTGCATGTCCCAGATCTTCCCTGCTCTGCCCACGCACACTTTCTGCCCTGTGCAGTACTTTTGCAGACAGCTGTCTGGTAGTCCTTGCTGGGTGTCCTCCACCGAGGGACCTGGTGGCACAGAGATGTCCCACGCAGCCTCTGCTCCCCTGGCAGCTGAGTTGGAGCTGGGCTGGGAGCAGTTTGGGTCGCAGCCTGCTGTTGTGGGTAGCGTATAAACTGGTGGTGGGACTCTGGCCAGGCTGAGGTCAGCTCAGCATCCTGCCCGAGGTGAGCAGAGGGCAGCTCCCAGGACATGGCAGTGATGAGCTGCCCTGTTTTTAGCACTCAGTCCAAAGCTGCAGGCAGCCTAAATATCCCAGGCTTCAAGCATGGCACCAGGCTGCTCTCTCTGCTAAGAGCAGGGTCTGGATAGTGTGGAAAACTGAAAACCAGCCATTTTGCTATGCTTGGGAACAGGCTGTGCCCACCTCCCTAATGGTGGTGTGCACCAATTGCAACATGCTGTTAAAATTTGCTAGGATTGCTGTGCGGCAGAGCACGAGAGAGGAATGCTATTTAATATGAGAAGAATTTTCTGGTACATAATGCCACCAGAATGTCAGAAGAGTTAATGGCAGATGTGGCTGTGAAAACGTTCTGTATTTTTAGACAACCTTTAATTAAGACACTTTGTATGTAGCAGCGACCAAATAATATGCTGCCACTTGAAAGCTGTCAGAAGGGAAAAAGTGTACAAAGCTTCTAAATGCAGCCCTCTTTATTTTTATCTGAAAGTGAATTAGGAAACCTTACCAGTAACAATAACTGTCCTTTACATGAAATGATTTTTTTAATGCACGCTGTAAATACTCTGAGCATCTATATGGATTTATACTTAACCCCTTTCACTTCATGTTGTTTAATCTAGCTTCATATTAAACAGATTACATCTGAAAGCTGAATGGGTTTTGTGATCCCAGCCTTTTCTTCCCAGACTAATGTTTTATATAATTATTTTGATAGAGCAGATTTTTTGTTATCCTTTTGTAAACCTTTGTAAGGGGTGAATAGGCCTTTCAGAGCTTTCACTTTGATCGAATTAAGAAAAAACGAATGTATAGAGTACAATTCCATTTTGAATTTGAATCTCTCTTTATTAATAGGTTATTTATTTTCTTATAGGATTAGAAAGATGCTAATATGATAGAGGATTCTCTAACAGAGTACTAATTCTTACTTTGGTTTAGCAGAGAGATAGCATTTATTGCATAAGCTCAGACTTCGATGGAAAGCAATGAGGTTTCAGTAAATCAACATTTAAAAATCAGAACGTTCTAAGCATCATTTTGACATTCCTAGAATTTTGATACCCTTCACTGCCAGGGTAAACACACAGTAAATAGCAATTAGATTATTAGTTAGCCAATATGTTATGCACATTTACAGAATTAAATTGGTTAATGTATTTAAACTGTTCCCAGCCTGCGTTCTTGGGCTGCCGTTTGAGGCGAGCAGCAGGCTAATTGAGCGCTGCCACGTCCCTCGTTACTCAGCTAGCAGCGTGCAATAGGGTGAACAATACGGAGCAAGGCTGTGACTGGAAGATATAATCTTTAAGAATTTCAAGAGCATTACATCTCCTGTGCGCAGGCGGATATTCATCTACAGACTCACTCTGTCACTTGTGGAATTACAAAATCTCTGTAAGGCAGAATCAGGCCCAAACCAGCCCAGCACAATTTTGCTTTCTCTAGGGCTCATTACATTCAACTGCAAATACACAGGAGTGGAAATGATAGCAGGTGTGGTTATTTTCTGGGTTCTCAATTCAGTTTCAGCATGTCTCCTTCATTCTTCGTGTTTTGTTAATTTTGTTGTTGGTATATGCCTTGATATGCTAATGTGTAGGAGCAGTTTGCCAGCAGTTGCACAGGGGAAGACAATCTCTAAGCCTCACAGGCTGATCAGGATGTTCTTACAAGTCTACATCAATGTGCATCACAGCTAACAAATTCCATCCCGGTTTTTTCTGTGTGGCTATCACAAGCTCATTGACACCTCCTGTAACAGCCTGAAGCTTATTGAAATTATTTAAAAAGCATCTATATAATGCTATCAATATGTATTCTGTATCAATACAAGTAAAAAATACTGACTGTATATTTAGTCAGTAACAATCCTCAGAGAAATTTATCTTGGGTTTTCAGGTTCTAGCTCTTACAGTCTCAGATGCAAAAGCTCACTGAAATGCCCCTTCTGTGTGGTAGGAGTGATAAGAAAAGAGATTTTCAACAACAGTGGGGCTGCAGCGTGTGCAGATAGATTGTCCCTTGTGCATATGGGTTGGCTGTTGGCTGCAGGTTGTGTTTAATAATGGTCTGAGTGAAGAACACAAAATGCCAGCAGAATAACATGCTCTATTGCTAAGAACCCACACGTATAAATTCAAAAGCTGTCTGTAGTTCAGTGGGTTTTTATACCTTTGTACTGATTTGTGTGGCAGACAACAAGAAGTTACACAATTATCCTGTTTCCACAGGTGTTTTCTAACACTTCACTACTTTGTAGTGGATTAGAGACCAGAAGTGGAAGAAGAGGGAGGATCCATTTCTCATGCTATTTTTCAGAGATTCTCTTCTAATTCCCCTGAAACTGGTGCTATGTGTCTTGAATATCAGCATCTCAACCAGACCTGGTGTCTTTGCTCACACTGAATAGCTCTCTACTCTGTCAGTAGGCCTACGAAAAGACTTTGAAGTGGTTAGTCACAAAAATGATTCCTCCAAAAATAGTATGGTGACATATTAAAGCCAGAAATCAATGGGATTAATAGTAATACAGGTGATAATGATTGTTACCAAAGGCATGAGAATTTGTCCCTGGGAGGCTCTTTTTGGGCACGTTATGTTGTTGGTTAACAACACTGAAGTAAATATTATTTCAGAAAGACAATTTTGTACTAAAGGTACCATCTTCTGTTAGACTGGGTGATATATAGTGATATAATGAAAATCCATGATTGCAGCTGTAGCCACACAAACCTTTCTTCAGGGCTGATACTAAAACTACAGACAGTAAGAACCAATGTATAAACTGTAATATTTTTATTCCAGTGGCAAAATACCAAAGCTGTTCTTAGAAGAGTCGGTGTGCCAAGCATCAAAGGCACGTTGGTTCTCTGTACCACTGGGCCTTATCAAAATCCATGCTATAAAAGTGTATGGAATGGGGAGGGGAAATACTGAAGTATCAAAAACTGGAACAAAGAAACACAGCCCCTTCCAGGTGTGATAAAAGCTAAATATAATGGTGCTGTCCTGGGCTGCTAATGGATTGTGTTGGGTTGAGATACCTTTCTTAGCTTCTTATGAAGACCAGATGTGGAGACTAGATCCTGTGCTGTTACTTTAGTGCAAGCAAGGGGTACGTCTGTGCTCCAGTGATTGCTTCAGATGCATATTCATGAGTTTTTACAGAGCTACTTTGACAAAGATTTCACAGCAGGTGTAAAACCCGCTCAAAAGATGTGTAAAGAGCTGGTGGTTAACTTGTGCTCAGTTGTTACCATCAGTTACAGAGCTGGTTTAAAACTAGCTTTGATAACATCTATGGGAGTTGCAGTGTGTAGATACGCTTCTAGCTGAAGTTATTACACCTTATGCATAAATCTACATCGTATTATAATGGCAGGTATTTTTCCTGTTGTCACCTGTGCTGTAGTCAAGGACAATGGAATCAGTCACATGCTGCACTTGGGCTTCTTTAGAGAGCGGACAGCCAAACAGCTTCTTAGAATAGCACCTGCTTCAACAGTCTCAAACTACGAAATTCCTAGGAAGCCAGAGGGTAAATTTACCTTGGTGATACTGGATAACAATAATATTAATAAAAAGCTCTATATGTTATTTTTCACTATTCTTTTTCAGCATCACAGGGTGCTCAATCTTGACTCAACTGCTTTTCTATGCAGCTGAATGTCAAGGTGCTGTGGGACAGGTGAAGGTGATCACTGGAAACCTCCTGGCTTGATGTGCTTCAGCTAGGAAGCTGATGAGGAGTGTATAAAAGTATTACAGGTTCCTAATACCTTCTCCCTAGGCTAGCACTTTGTGGAGCATGGAGGGTTTTTTTCATTTGTTTGGTGGATTGAATCCCCCAACTCTTTCCTTCTTTTTTTATTTCCTTTTCTTAGAACTGTATGATATAGCTGGATTTAAAAATAATTTGGCATGTTCTCTATGCCTTTATCCAGGCAGTAGTGTATATCTCTAAGGATATACTTTTTAGTTGCTCTTTATTCTTATCTCCAGGATTTTTTTTCCTTGAAGAGGCACTGTATTGATTTTCCTGGCAGGATATTGCTGTTGTTGCAGCAGAGGGCTGTGAGTCCTCACCAAGAGATGTCGACCTTTTGCCATGAGGCACTGTGTCCTCACCTGTGGTACTTCTGCTGGGAGGTATCGTGACTTAGTGAAGAATTTTTAATGGATAACAGCACTTCAGAGGGTAAGTTAAAACCAGTATGTGCTTACTTTGCTAAACTGGAAACATACTTCTTACTTTCAGTACTTGCTAACAAAGAGTTGCGATGGCTGATTTTCATTTAGAGGCTTGTCTTATGCTGCATGTAGCTTGTCATTTGAAATATGCCCAGAGAGACTGACAGTGTGTTCAGTAAATCCTTGCACGGAGCCAGCCTGGTGCTCAGAGATGATGTCTGTGTGTCCTCGCTCTGTCTGTCAGGTTGACTTGGAAAGCGAGCATCTGATTGTGCCATGCACTACACAAGTGGTACATGTTTTTCTGGCTCACTGTGTGCTGAATTGCTTTTTGTTAGAGGCTGCTGGGCTGGGTCCAGCTGTAGGCATTGTTGAGCACAGCCTTGGTCTCTGATAGCTCTTGGGCTGACTTGACCCTCGATAAAGATTAAGAATTCGACTGACAGGTACCAGTGAGCTATGTCTGATGATGATTTTCAAAGTTACCATCTTTCCTTCCATAATAAGCATTTGAAACTCTGTCTAATAAATACCTTTTACTGGATCCCCTCCTAGATTCCCTTCCAGTGAAGCTGGAAGGTCTTGGAAAAAACATTCACTCAGACTCATGTCCATATGGACAAGAGCAGACTTCATTTCCACGTGGAAATAAGCAGAACTTTGCCACATCAAATGGTAGACATTCACATTTCTAAGAAAGTAGCTGCTAGGAAGTGCATTCGTGCGTCTTCACCACAGCTAGTTATTCCTTATATGTTTTTAATGAACATAGAATTACCTGTGCCTCACCAAGGGATGGTAGTACACTGGTGGTGATTAGGGAAAGATTAGCATAACCTGCTCTCTATTACTTTTGTCCTTGAATTTCCTTGTCTGCATCTGGACAGCAATGGTCACTCTTGCCTCGTCCTTCCTTCAGTACTTTTGAGTTGTTCATGTTGCTTCTCTGAACTTGCTGGCTCTTTGGCATCCTCCAGCTAATTTGTCATATGGGATGAACATTTTAGAGTACTTTACACAATGCCATGTTGAACTTCCTACTTTACTGTTTCCAGAAAACCTTCCAATAACTCTCTGAAATACGGTGGCTACCAAACACTGTAATTCTCTTCTCATTGCTGTACTCAGAGCACCTTGGTGTTGCAGACTTCTGGAGCAGAGGAATCTCTTGCTATTTACCCGTTTGCTGTGAGCTGATTCTTACACTGGTGTGCTTTATCAATAATACTTCTAGCTCCTAGCGTGAGTCATCAAATGAGACATGCTGTACTTGACACAGCAACACATGCTTTTCCATTAGCATTCATTATTTGTGGTCACAGTCAGACAGATAAAGATTGACACTGATAACTGCCTGAGGAGAGTAGCTGTGCATCAGGCTGCACTTCGCTTGCTGCTTTGATAACTCTGAGATGAGAATGCAACAGCCACACAAGGGGTGAGTAGCTCCCTCCTTGCTCTGGGTGGCAGGTGTTTGGCTGTCATCTCCCATTCCTATCTTTGGAAAGGCAACACTGGAAAGGAATTCCCATTAACAATTCATATTTGTTTAATTCAATCACACTTTAGCTTGTAGCCAGCAGCCAGGTCACTGAGACTACCTGTCCATATGAATGAAACCAGATTTACTGATAGATATTCCTTTCTGGTACCTCCTCCTGATTTGATATTTATTGACTTTTAATCTTCCCTATTTCAGTGTTTTATGACAATGCCTAGACATCCCTCCCACACATGGACGCACCAGTATTCCACTGTGCTGTAGAGACTACAATAAACAGGGCAGCTCAGAAGACCATAGGAGATCAAGTTGTATCTGTTATACCTTTCCTAATGTGGGCTGAGAGCTTGCTGAGGCTTTTAAATTCTGTTCACTTATTGGGTGCTGGCTGCAGCAGGGGTCTCAAACTGATGTTTCACAGGAGCTCCTGGATATATACCACAGCACTCTTTTGTTTCATAAGTCTCTCGATATATGAATTCCCCATCAAGTCTTTTTTAATTGTTTGAAAGAGATTGTGGTGCTGCAGTATCTATTCATGTGGCCTTTCTGCTTGCAGGCAAAATATTTATTATCTTCTTTTTGAAAAATAACAATTATACAGATAGGATTTTTAAAAGGAACTGAATTCCCTAGCTAGAAAATTCTCCTTGAAGGATGGTCAGAAAATGGATGTCTAATCAGGCTGCTTTGAAAATGCCAAAGCCTTACATGGCTTATAGCCACCAAATGGGCTCTGTGGAGTCTGTATGTATGGAACAGGCAGGCTGTGACTTACAAGCCCAGGAATCTAACGAGCACATTTGTAGTGGGAGTGTTTCTGGGAGGTTTCTGTCATCTTTGAGGTGACCATTGATGTAAGTAATTAGAAATAATGTTGCTTGAGGATGCTAAATGAAAACAGGTTATTAAACAGGTTTTACTGGAAACTATTTGTGAAAAATTATCTACAGAATAATCAGAAACATTAAAGAAAAAAAGAACAGATATGTCATCTTAAAAAAAAAAAAGAGAGAGATAGGATCAAAAGGGATCTGGAATTAGCATTCCTCATTATTTTAATGTCAGAACATGCTTCTGTACTATTAATAGAAGTTAAAGCTGCTGCAGACTTCTCTGACGGCAATTCTACAGCTTGAAGAATCATAATCATCTTACAGTTGAATATTCCTTTCTTAACAATAGCACCTGTTTTACCTTCCTTAGTTTGTCACCCAGAACAAAAAAGGTCCTGCAGGGTCATCTTCAGCTCCATCCAGAACCAGGGTGTTTTTCTTTGGTTTACTCATCATAGACCAGGCAGAGAAGGTCTGAAATATTCTGAAAATTAAATAGTCAGATTTTTTCTCTTATAAGCATTTTACAGTACAGCATTTTGTTTCTTACCTCTTTTAATGGTATTTCCTTCCAAATACATTTTTCTCTCTATGTAACGTATCATTAAACTACAGAGCACTTCAGCTTGGACTTTCCCCAGGCATCATGGGACGTTTGCAGCCAGCCCTGGGAAGTCAGCTATTCTTCCTCATAGCAGGTTTAAAAATAATTGCCTAGATCCACCAGGAAAGAAAAAAAGAAAAAGCAAGATAATGATTTAGTCTATAAGGTATATTTATCTGCTACAGAGCATGGTAATGATGCAGATCTATTTGCTTATCAGGTCAGGAGTACAGCTGATTGTTTCTGTATGCACAGAGGGGCTGGCAGTGAGCCCAGGGTTACCACCCTGTGGGGGGAGCACCCGTGGGTGCACAGCCACAGCCCACCCCAGGCAGCTGGCATGGGATGGCAGTCGTCTGGGAGGCATTGAAGCTCTGGGCTTGGGTGGGTGCCCATGTGGAGAAGTATCCCTGAGCAGCAAGATTAGTGTGGGTGTAGTCATGCACCAACGTGTCTGAGATGTCATTCCTTGCAGATCCCTTTTGGGAAGGGGCCTACCCAGAGACATTCCCAAAAGCCTTGTACAAGGAAGATGGGAAGGTCAGGCAAACCAGCTCTCATCTGTGTGAGTGCTGTTGGGGTTTTCTTGGGTCTTAATTTAACAGCTCTAGTTAGTTTGAAACAAATGACTGCAGTTTGGATCTGATGTAAGGTCCATTGAAGATGATGGAAGGGCTGCTGTGGCTCATAGTGAGCCTTGGTAGTAGTTATTTCAAAAGACTTTACCTCTGTTTATTAATTGATTCTCTTGGTTTTCTTTTTAATTACCGAGACAAATTGGATGGGCAGAGTGGCATTAAATCATTCAGAATGTGTTTGAACACTGTTTTCACAAGGGGGTGGGGGTGGTTATCCTTTCCTTGTGCACGGAATTAATCCTAGAAAAATAACAAAAATTAAAGTAACAGGAGGATATAACCAGACAGCCACAGCTGAGAACAGGTTATTTTACTTACTTGCCCTGTGATTCTGTGGTAGAAATATGGGGTCAGGTAATAAAACCAGAACACACTCCCACTTAAATGAATGGAGCCATTCATTTCAAGGACAGCTTCAGGGTTTTTTAGTCTAGCAATGTAACTAACTGAATTCCCTGCAGGCAGATGAGCCAGTGAAGGAAAAATCTTCAGAATAAGAGTTCCAGGTTATGTGCTTTGGAGTCTGGTTTTCTTCCTCCCCCGCCCCCCCCTCCTCCCTTCATTTCTCTTTAAATGTTGAGGCTAATTATTCCAGTGGGGATGGGGGAAGTGATTGAGAGGGGAAAGCTGGGTTTGGTGGAGGGGATCTTTGTGAATGCTTCCTCCAGGCTGCAGAAGCAATTGAACCAGTAGATTTCTGCAATTCTAAAATTCATCTCGGTTCAATAAAGTGTAGGCTGCCTTTTTCTAGGTGTTTGGAGCAAGCTAACAAGAAGCCCTCCACTCTGAGGGGGACCAGAGTTCTGGAGATCTCAGCAGTGGAAGAATATTATTATGTTTTAATATAAAAATATTTTAAGATAACAATAATGAGCTCGGTTGTCTGCTAGAGGCAGGTCATAAAGATAAGCACTTCTGGAGCACTTCACTCCTTCCAAGTGCTGTTCTGTTAACAATAGCATCTGTGATGCTGAAAGCAGATACAGAAGGCTCTTAACTCGTGTTTATTTCTGCAGAAGGCTGGTCTTGACTGTGAGAAGACTCCTCTTAAAGACTAAGACATGCAGCATATGAGCCTTTCTGCCATTCTGGATAATAGCCTCTCTCAATACATTTTCAAAGGAGGAGAGAAGGAACATCCATGGTCAGAATAGATTGTTGCAGGGAAATAAAGGTAAACCAGATAAGCAGAACTTACGGATGTGACTGTCCTGCTAGGAAGTCTGCAGCAATGCAGAAACATATAATCCTTTGCAAGTCCAAAATGCCAGTTGCATCATCAACTATGCCCTATAGGACCTTACTTGCATATGCACTTATTTGTGATTGTGGGGAATGGTGGATAAGTGGATATTGCTTTGCGTTTTTTTTCCCGAGTCTCTTGGGAGGTCCCCTTCACAGTGGAGCACCAGAAGAGCAGAGGTTATTTGCAGGACTTCCCCTTCTTCCCCCGGATAATCCAGAATATGAGTGAAAAATAAGGCATCAATGTTCTGTTTCCAGAGAAAAGGAGAAGATTTTCTTACACAGGAGAAGTAGAGAGCAGGAGTGACGCTGGTGCCTCACAAGACAAGGAAGAGATTTTGAGGTTCCCTCCATCATAAAATAGAGTGCTCTCAGCTCTGGCTATCTTAAGTGCTCACTTTGTCCTCAGTTAAGAGGTAGAAAGGCGTCCTTCACAAATCAAGGGGATTGCAGAGAACATCAGCCCTACCTGAAGTGTCACGGCTCTGTTTTGAGGCATTAGCAAAGGCTTTGCTCTCAGCTGGCACTGCTGTTGGCTGCTCTTTCTTCCTGCCTATCTCTTCGTGCCTGTGGGCTGCAGGATGTAAGGTGGACTCATGGGATCCTTGGCATTTCCCAGGAAATGCAACTCAGACTTCAGCAGCTGCTTAGTTTTGTGTAGAAAGCTGAAAAGACTAAGTTTGCTTTTCCGCTTTTGGGCGTATTTTATTGCATACAGCTCAAGATAACTAGGTGTCTGGGAAAGCATGAATACAAAACCAAATGACATGAGGAAATAAATCATTTCATTTCTGGCTGTATTTCTGGTGGAGATTAAATGCACTTATTTTGTACCTACAGCCATCAGTGGAGCAGCTATTCTAGCCCAAAACTATGCAATAGAGGTGATATTCCTGGAACAACAGAAGTGGGGGGCAAGAGATTACAAGGTCAGTGATCTCAGCCCCCTGCCCTGGGCAGAGTCACTCACATCTAGTTTATTCCTGATAAATGTTTCTTTGTGTTTTTGAATGCCTCCAATGCCGGGGTGCCCTCAGCTTTCTCAGAAGTCAGTCCCTGCGTTTCTCTATGCTTTCCTTTTTAAGACTTTTCAGTAATATTCTATATTTTTTCCTGCAAGTACGAGCCTGTTACTCTTTATATGCTGCATATGTGGTGAAAAGATACTCTCTTTCCTCTTGGAAATGTAAAAATTGCATGTATTCATGTGTTTCTTCTCACTAGTGCCCCTGTTCCTGGTTTTCACACCGCCCATTCATCTCTTCAGATTTCTTTGTCTCTTCCCTCATTCTCCTTTCTGCTTTCCTTTGTGTGTTGAAAAATAAAATCCTCCTCAGAGAAGAGAAAAACCAACTGGAGGAAAGAGCCCTGAATGTAAGATGTTTGCAAACCCTCGCGCAGCATTGCAGCCCTTTGTCTGTCTCTGTTTAGACAGCGAGCTCTTCAGAGGAGGGGCTCCTTTCCTGTGTTTGTACAAGTGCTTAGCAGACTGCAGCCCTGACAGAGCCGGGTTCCTTAGGGGCTATCGTAATGCACAATAATAATGAACCATATGTCGGTTTAGCCAGGAAAATACGAAACCAGCAGGCCAGTAGGCAGATTTTCCCTTAATGAACCAGGTATTGCTCAGACAATGCAGACTGTTTCCCCTTCTATCCCACTAATAACACACTTCACTTCTAGAGGAAGTAGTCCCAGGGATGATGACGTATTTTAAATTTTGCAAGCCTTATTGTTAGCCTAATTATATTGTAGCCATTCAGATGTATGTTTCTGTGGGGTTTGGCACAGCAGGCGTGTGTGAGCTATCTGTGCTCAGGCTCTCACAGGGCAGCAGCTGTGAAGCAGCGTTAGCGTGGGGGCCAGCCCTGACCTCCTAAGTGGCCCAAGTGACAAAGTGCGCTTTGGGTTTGGGCTCGGCATCCTGCCAGACTACTACTTCACTGTTTTTGGATTGCCTTTAGTTTGGCACATTGGCAGAACAAGCTTGTGTCTGCCTGCAAAGCATTGCACAAGCGCGTTCCTAATAACTGGGCACAGCTATTGTCTAATGTTATGCAGGGGTGGACCAGCTTTGAATTTATCAGCCTGGTTGGTAGAGGGATCTGGTAGGCATCAGCAGTGTTGGTCGCTTTTTCAGCTAGATGGAGATTCTCCTTTTTATTTTTCTTTACTTAAATCTCCAGTGAGATGTTATCAGCATGTTTTATTTCACTCTTACCATTTTTGTCTTAAAAATACTTTGAGCAAAGTTTTAATTGTGTAACAGCACTTAGAAATGTTGACACTAAGAAGAAGCATTCTGACATTTTTGAGGAGAAATAATCTGGAATTTTTGTTTCATAATTTTAAGTGGCCTGGATCAAAGCAAAAGGGATAAAAGGGAGGGTTTAGAAATATGTAAGAGGATACCAAGATTCCCAGCTTTCAGCCAGAGAGTTTGTGAGATAACATCAGAACTGAATACCCCGTTCCAGCCTTGGAGATGCTCAGCAGCTCTGGGGGAGCTGGACAAGATGGTGATCAGGGCTCCTATGGCTGCTCCATCCTGGTCTGGCTCTGCTAGGAGGAGGTTGTAAATCTGGTGGAGCCATCAAGGAGCTGACAAGGGATGCACCTTTGTTGTATGGAGTTTGGTTAAGCAGGAGTTGCTGGGAAGAGGCTGGGAAACAGAGGTTTTGCTGCTTGGTAAATCCTCCCACTTCCCTCCTCCCAGTGGAGGCATTTGTGATGATCATGGAGAATGCTACCACTTCAGCCTGCAGTAATAACCATGGAGCAACTCTCTTGCTTGTAATTGCTTTACTGCCCAGGGGACAGAGAGGACTGTTTCCTTTTATCATTGTCATCAGCAGTGGGTTTGGTTTTTCCTTCTGCCAATTAAATACCCCTCTGTATCCTCTTCTTGATTCCCCTCACCAAGAAGCACATGGGGCTGTTTTTAGGTGATAGAAGGGACTGGCAGGGCACTGTGAATCTTGATGTTGGGGTTGAGATTTGAGTAAATTCAAACTAAGCATGACCTGCACGGTCCTGTAAAGTGCAGGTCTGTTTGAATGAAGAGAAATATTTTAGTGGATTTATTGTTGCCTTTGATATGCTATTTTTACGTGTTCTTGTCAGAAGCCGAATTTAAAAAAAAAAAAAAAAAAAGTGCTGCAGTACAGTGTTAGCCTGTAAAAACAAAAATCTGGCACAGAAAGACCTGTCATCATAACTTTCATCATGTTACAAATCCTTACTTTGCCACATCTGCTCATTACATGACACAGGCAAGAATTCAGAGTGCCTGAGCTCTGAGACATTCTGTTGCAGAAGGTAACAAGTGATTAAAAAAGGTCAGAAGATAGCTCCAAAGTTTTTCCTCCAGTCTTCTTGGTCCATGAATTTCATAAGCAGGATGCTAGTGGAGCGCATTGCTGCATATGCTTAGATAGAGATAAGGCTGGTGAATGAATTAAAGTGTAAAATAAGTGAAATGTAAGCTGTACAGCAAGAGGCTTTGAAATGATTGGGGGTTTTGTACAATAAAAAGGAAAATACTTGTATTCCGTGGCTATTTTGGGAATGCAGTGGGTGAGATCAAGTGTGGAGCGGTAAAGTTAATGGTGCTACAGCAATCTATCTTAGCTGATGATCTTGCCTGTGGGCTCTAACTCTGCAGCTTGGTCAATAAACGTGATTGTAGTTATTATGTTTAAGGGTAGCTATGGATTTTCAGTCAGAATGATCTTTGCTTTTGTTTTTACTGTTATTCTCTTTCCATTTGAAACACGGCCTTCCTGCTGGAGCCCTGCTGCTGGCTGCATCTCCTCTTGGCTGCCAGCCGCATCCCAAGGCACGGCAGCGGTGCTGGGAGCTGTGGGGCACGTGGAGGGCTCCTGTGTTCTGCTCCACCTGAGCAGCCTTTGCCACAATCAGGTTTAAAATTTCTCCTTAATTCAGAGATCAAAAGAATAATTTCTATTTGTCTGATTTTTTTTTTTTTTTGTTTCTCTGAGCTTCTGGGGAGACTGAGCAAAAGAAGGAAAAAAGTGATGTTCTAATGTAATCCAATGATTCCAGAAGTTTGGGATTACAAAAAAGAAGAAAAGATCTCTCCCCAAAAGAAAACAAAAACAATAAACGCCCCTCAAACACTGTGATATTTGGAGGCTGCTATAAAAAAGAAAGGAAAGCAAGGTGTATGTTGTTCATGGATGAGAAAGGCTTTCTCCAAGACAGTTTGTTAGCTGGATTTTAAGGTCTTTGGCCTTTATTCACCTGGACAAGCAACTTCATGACTGGATGGTATCAAGGCTGCATATAGCCCTACCACAGCTCTTGGATTTTAAATGACAGCATGCATAGTCCCGTGTTGCAGTTGCAACATCCTCTAATAGATAACATTTTAAAATGTACAAAGATACATTTGGTATAAATATAGCTCACAGCATGAGCCACTGAATAAAACATTTCTTTTCACTCGTCGGGGAGGATCATGCATAACTTACTTCTGGATCTGCTTCATCACTCAGGCGTTAGAGAGTCACCCCTAATTTGTGAAAACATATGGCTTATTCCACCCTTCCACACTGAGAATTCGTTATAGGCATGCTTGCTTGCAGTCTTGTGTTCACCATCTGGATCAACCTTCTGCAAGTCGAGGTAATCAGTTGTGGTGAAGGGGAGCAAGGAAGTGTGTTCCTCCTCCTCTGCTAAAATCAGAGAACATCTAATGCTTGGCTTTGTTACAGCTTTATGGACTGAATCTCAGGGAAAAGATCATGGATGAGGTAAATAGCTAGGTTAATGAAAATATATATTTTAGCCAGTAATTATGAACTATAGAGATATTTAACTTTTTTAGACTACATCTTGATTAACTTCCTAGCAGCAGTAAGTTACGGAAAATTTGCTGTGGATCCAGTAAAAAAAAAAAAAAAAAAAATCTGGCATGTCACCCACCTGTTTCCCATCCTCAGCCATAGATCATAGCTTCCATCCATCCAGAGGTCTGAGCTCCCATTATTCATTTTCTGATTAGGTGGAATGGACAAATCCTAAATTACATACACTACAGTTTGCACAAGCTGTGTGCTACTCAAGCCTGAGTGAAATATATAGATATTTTTTCAGTTTCATCAATCTCTATAGCTCAACAAGAGACAATTGGCTAGCTGTGTGAAGCATCGTTTGGGTTCTCTATTTACAATGGTTACTCAGTCAAGTCAATGGTAAATTAACAACCCTGCTTACTTGCTCTGGTTCAGCGTTTTGACCGTTGCAATCAAGCAAGGACTTTTTATTCTGTTTTGGCTCAGAAAAGCAGTGTAATGTTGCTTCAAGTTTTCCCTCTTACTCTAAGGCTGAAACCCAGCTCCCCTGGAGGGTGCCTCTGCCAGCAGTCAGAGCTCCCTGCTGTGTGCAGCTCAGGCGGGCTGCGCTCCCTGTGTGTGTGCCTCGAGCTGGGTGACCTGCAGGGATCCACACTGGGCTCAGTCAGTGCTAACAGCTGAGGTGGTTGCTGCATCGCACTCTTATTACAATTCATTCTAGGTTTGAGTGAAGTCTGTGCAGTTTTGCTTTGTGGTTCTCTAATACTTTATTGCTCTGTGGACCTGTTTGTGTTCTTCTGGTGTATTTCCGAGCAGGGAAGAAAGTAAATATTATGCTATTGAAACTGGGTGCACTGATGTTTGTTACAATGATTATAGTCTGAACAAGTTATTTTTTCTTTTAGAAAACAAGTTTTGACTTTATCCTATACCGCTACACTGATACAGAGCCCCTGTGAAGCCAATAACTATGACTTCATCCCATTTCTGAAACAAGACTTGATTTAAATTAGTTTTAGATTAGTACGTCACTACAGAGCCATATATCCATCAAAACAGAACTGAAAAGCTTTCTTAGAGTGTTGTAAGCCTCTAACAGTCAATTTATTGGCTGTGTCCGTGACTGCAAAGCATGGTCTGCACTTAAATCTGGTTTCCTTACCTAGCTTCTCCCACGTGTATGTTTTTAGTGTCTTGAATTAAAAGGAACTCTTCCTGTCTACTGGTCAAGCAGCACAACTGTGCTCATCCAAACTCTGCATGTGAATTAAATTGGATTTAGCCCATTTCCTGTTAATTCAGCCAGAATAGGTATTTAAGCAGATAATGGTGCACACAGTCTAAACTGGGGTCAGGGTTTGAGTGTGATCCCTCCCACGTGGGTGAATACCTGTTTGTCCCCTGTTGTGGAGGGTACCCTGTGGCCATGTGCATGTCAAGTGATTTGTTAAGATTCACCACAAAGACAAAGGAAAGCTGCCATCCCACCCTGAGTCAGCCTCCTGGGCTGTCCTTCTGGCTCCCCCTTCACCCAACAGCTCTGTTGGCTGCCACAGCTAAGGGAGACAAGGTTGTGTGAAGGCAAACCCATCCCCCTGTCTCAGAGGTTGCTACAGTTTGTTTTAGTTAAAGATGTTGTTTTGCATTTTCTGGCTCTGTTGTTCTAGCCTGTGATTAAGTCAGTTTTCCCCCTTTCAGGGCTGGCTTTCAGGTTCCCATGGCTTTGGGAACATTGAACATACCTGCAATAATGTATTACTTGTTTCAAAGTTTAGAAAGACTTAGAATTATTCTGCATTGGCAATGCCTCTAAATTGCTTTCACAACTTCCTCTCCACACGAACCCTACGTATACTTTCTCTCCTGTGCATTTCTGCAGTAATTGTGTGCAATGCTCTGTGTGTGCCAGTCGGCTCTGTCCCCTGTCACCCAGCTGTCTGTGTATTACAGGGAACTGCTGTCTTACCCAGAACTATGGGGGGGCAAGAGCTGCCTTGGGAAGGCAAAATCTTTCTTACTGTTCTGAGGCTACTTCACAGTGTGTGTCCAAATTTCAACCTGGGATCCTAGGATCAGTTCAGTAAAAGGGTATCTATGACAAGATTGTGCCTGTCCTGATCTACACTCTTTATTCCTTCCCTCTTAATTATAGCATTCAAGATGATTAAATCAGATTAAAATGCAAACCAGCACCGTAATCAAACAGAATGTAATAGCTGGTTTTCATGAAAGAACATTAAAATAAAAGATAAATGATTTATGCCTAACTCCCTCTTCAACTTTGGATGGCCGCAGAACGATGTTAACGAGCTGCTGCCCAGACCTCAGGAATTTGTGTACACGAAGTACTCGAGCTTGATTCTCTTCCCCAGGCTCTGAACATATCTCAGCAACATCTCCAAATGTCTATTCTATAAGCTATATTTTTTTATGCATGTTGTTTAAAAATACAATTATCTTAAAAATTCATGCTTTCCTTTAACAGATGTTCAATATTTTTACAAATGTAAGTTTTTATCAATGAATCTGCTCAAGTCACTGTAAGCCTGCTTAGTCATACCCTGGGTTTACAGCAAGATGCATCTGAGAACAAGAAATGAGCTCACAAAAGGTGCAAAGGAAAACTCTGGCGTATCTATATAGTCCAGGTTACCAAACTAGCAGATCCTGGATTATTGGTGTTTCTGAAAGGTTTTGGCACAAGCATTTTCAATACTTGCAGAATATCTCCGAGTCAGACAGGTCATAGTAATTTAAAGTTCTTGGATTAAAAAAAAAAGGTCAGTTGAGCTATAAATAAGCATCTGTACACCCAACATAAAAACATGAAACCAAATACTTTTGAGCATAATGATTATCTCTAAAATGGGACGTGAGTGAGTTCATAGATGTAAATTTAATGGAGTGAATAGCCTGAGAAGTAGCCTGAGAAGGCTTTGAGTATACTTGAGGAGTTTTTCTGTTCAGATTACCAATTTTTTGCCATATGGATGGGTGTAAATGCAGATTGATGGGAGTTGTTGTTATTGTAATGCACTCACTAGATGGTTCCTTTGTTTCAATATGTAGATTGTGTTCTAAAAAAGATGCAAAGCTAGTTTAAACAAAATGAGCTGCATAGAAGCTTTATGTTCTCCTTTATCTTCAGCCTATGCCAAAGAAAATTATACCCATCTAATTTTCAGGAAAAGGTTGATAGTTTGTAGGGATTATAGCGTATTTGATGCAGATAACAATTTCAGTCATCACTCCATGTTTTTGAGTTGAAGCAGCAATGTTCTGATGAAAATGTCTTAGTGAGAAGGGTGCGTTCGTAATTTGATTGCTGCAAACCCATTCATTTTAGAATAATTCTTGAACTAAAAGATGCTATCAGAGTGCAAAGACTTAAATTCATTTCATACAAAAATCAGATGTTCATGAACTTTGGTTTCACACCTTCTTTTGTTCATCTGTCAAACAGCATTCAATAGTGCTCTTGGGACACAGGGGAAAGCTGAGATCTACGTATGTGCTTTCAGGTCTGCTTCGACTGTGCTCTGCAAGACATGAATCCGCTGCGCTCCCCTTCCCTACCCTTGAGAAATTTCTCTTATTTGCTGTAAGGAAAGATTATCTGCTTGCTTCCACATGTTTGGTGAAGGAAGATTTTATGAATTGACTAAGGCAGTCAATCAGATTCCATTTTACTGGTGATGTCTCATATGGAACAATATTCTGGACATTCACTTAAAATGAGGGAAGTCGCTTTTCTTCTCCTCCCCACCAGACATCTTATTTGCTTCAATTTGCATGCTATTTATATTTTTTACAGTTTAGTGTTTGTGATCTGTTTACTTTTTCTCCTCTATCTCATTTGCAAGCTGAAGTAGGGTGTTGCATTTTAAGTTTGGAAAGCATTTGATTTCAGTACAAAAAAGCAGATTGATTATAATTCCTGAGATGAAAGTATGGCGCTGCTAATCCTATTGGATATCCCAGACGTCTTCCTTGCCAATGAAAGGCCTGTATCTTTTCTACCACAGAGAATTTCATCCATTTTAATGGGTATATCTGTAATTTATATATCTTTTAAAGTCACATCTCCTTTAAATTCTCCTAAAGTCACCGATTGTCTGTTGGAGCGCATGAACCAGTGCTAGCTTTCATTGGAGCAAAATGTTATTCATGCTGTGTACAACAGCTCCACGTTTTGTTTGCGTATAGCTGGGAGAGACAAGACAGGTATTTGTCCTGTGAAAGAAGCTTCCTATTTCAGTTAAGAGACGGGCTTTGGAGCCAACTTAGCTTTTAAAGGCTAGGCATATTATAAAAAAAATTCTAACTACTATTTAGGATAAGAGGTAGCATTAATTGCAGTCAGTTCCCTATAGAAGGGATAAACTATGAATCTGGATGCAATTAAGTGATAATACAAAAATGTATCTTGATTAGAGAAAGAAATAGAGCAGGTTAATTCTTTTCTTTGGTAATGAGTGAAATTTATACAGAAAAATTGCATTATCCCAGGGAGCTGTCATTGGCTTCTTCCTGCAGTTGGTTCTCAGTCTCCAAATAGATATTGGAACACCCAACTGCCATTTAAGCTTTGGGTATTTTTCCTTCTCAGACAATAATTCTCTGCACCCAAAACTGAAAACTTTCCAGCTTTATGCTGTTTCTGTTCTGTGGGGGTGCAGGTAGGAAGCAACTGTATAAATTGGCATGTGTACAATTCATGGTATAATTTGCAACCAAGTGGAAATGAGACTATTCCAGGTTGTTTTTTTTCTGTATCTGATTCAAATTACTGTTTAAAAATTCCAAATGTTATTCCAGGAGAGGCAGGAGAGAAAGGACACATGTCTTAAAACACTGTTAGGGAATGAAAGGTGCTGAACAGAATTATTTTCTGAAAGATTGAAACCTGGTGTGTTGTGTGAAGTCTAATTTTAGACCACATTATGCTGCAATATGGTATCAAATTCAAAGAGCAGCAGGTGTCAGAGAATCTGCTAGCTGACACTCCATGTTACAGCAGAAAAGCTTTATTAAATTCATTTTCGAAGCCTCAAATAGGACTCTGACATGGTGTGAAATTCAGCTAAACTGAACTTCTTCAGCTCCTGCTCCTGCATGCCATGGATTTACTGTAATCGCCCGCTGTGATCTGGCTAGCCCAAGTTGGGAAATGCTGGCTATTAGCCTTAGCAAGAAAATTCTTTGCTTTCAAGTACTGTGTGCTCCCCACCCACAACCTAATGAATCCTCAAGGAGGTCTGAAACGAGACAAAACCCAATCCTGAACCAAGTGAGAACAGAAAAATCTATTTCATGCCATTCCCACAGGAGATGAGTCTAATTTACTGGCAAATATTTTGTGATGGGACTGGGGTTATCTGGATGATACAGCTATTTTTATTTAGAATGTTTGAAATATGGCTATACTCTCAATTTTTGTATGAGATCTTCTCCTAAAATTTTAAAAGGTTTTTCAGGGTGGAGATGTAAATTGTGCAGACACGATTTATTGCAGCAAGGCTTTTTCTTTTTTTTTAATATTTTAATGCCAGTGAACAAGCAAAGCCACCCTGGCATGGGGCAGGGCTCTGCTGGAGCTGCCCACAGCAGCTTGGTGCTGCTGGCTCTTCCCAGCCAAATGGGGATGGATGAATAAGGGGAGGGAATATTTGTAATAGTGCTAATTTTGGCTGTGTAGTGCCCTGATTTTGCCTGTAATTGTTGTCTAAGGGGAATTCAGTAGCCATAGCAATAGGGACAGTGCTGTAAGAAGAATTGCCATTCATTTCAGGCTGCTCTGACTGGGTTTAAATATCCCTGAAAGTGTTAGGAGGCAGCAGAGAGGATCAAAAAGGAATTGTCAAAGCTCTGAGAAGCCTTTGGAATTTATTTGAAGAGCTCCCCTTGGACCAAACAGTGTCAGGTGAAGATGGTGTTTGATACAGAACACGTGTGATCAGCTGGGTATTGCTGGCAGTCCTGGGGAGCAGCAGAGCACAAATGAGGAGGAAATGTTCAGGCCGGGAGTTGCAGTCCTTCATACTTTATTATTTATTTTATTTTGCAGGATGCTTGCCTGTATCTTTTTTTGGAAGATGACTCCATGTCTGTTCTCATAAGGACTAGAGTTATAAAGTGCACAGGAATACATTCTAGGGGTGCACAGAATTGGTGGGTTTTCTGTTCCCAGTTTGGGTCCTCATTGGGCATGTGAAGTGCCTTTAGCCAGTCAGGCTGCTTGGTTCAGGAAGGGCCTTAGTAGCAATGAAAAATAGATAAATGTAGAAAAAATCTTCAGGAAAGAACTGGAGGATTTTAGATTTGCAAATACTCCTTCACATCCTGGATGCTTGGATTCCCAGTTCAGATTTTCACCCAGTGACTTGATGACACAAGTAGTTCTACACTCACTGACTTGTGTTGCCAAAACAAAAGAAAAATCATGATTTTGGTCAAGTTTCATATACAATAGTGATGTTTGACATAAGGATACTTTTCATACGTGCACATATTGCATCTGAGCAATGATCTGATCCAAGGCTGAAAGATCAGCTCGTGAACAGGCAGATGCACTGGGACAGCTAATATTTTGCAGGGATCTATCTTCTTTGTGAGCTGTTAGATGTTTGTATTTGGTGTAAGAATTTTTATTTTGTTCATAATTGTTTTAAAAAGGAATGTGATTTGAGCTCTATTGAGTCTGAATGGTTTGGAGATCATTAGAAATATGAAACTGGGGCAAAGCAGCCTTTTAGTTTGTGACAAATAGAGAAAGAATCACAAAAGCCAGTGGAAACCATTCACAGATTCAGTTTGTGGTGTTCCATATGAATCCTGACTGAATTCCTTTAAATGAACCTAGTTAGGATTTCAATCATAACTAAACCTTTGATAAGAGTCTTTAGATATAAATAAAGTTATGAGCAAGTTGTTGCTTCCTGGGTGAACACTTCAAATTTCTTTCAGGCCTTTCCAGACAAGAGAAGGTAATTTACCAACATGGGACTTCTGCTTTACAAAGTGCATCACAGTACTTACAGGTAGCCAAAAGTGTTAAGCAGCTACACTGTGCTGGGGGCTGCGGTGCAGTTGGACGTGTGTTGTTAGGAAAGGCCTCTATGACTCTTATTGATACTGGTATTTTATTCTGACAGTGTTTTTTTTTTTTTTTTTTTAAAAAAAAAAGACTTGAGACTGGGCTCTTCAGCAGTGCATTGGAGGAGAAGTCTGGAGTGCTCTAATTCAATTTCTGGCACTGCTGTTTTAGCCCAGAAACCATCAATATCCTTATAATGTATTTTCAGACCATATTATGTGGAGGAAATCTGACTTCATCTCAAAGGTGACCTGCAAAGGAAACTATAAAATTGGCTTCTGCCACTCCTTTTTGTTTTGTTTTTCCCTTTGGGTTTTAAAAATGTTGTACAAAGGTCTGGGAGGCTTTGAATATTCCCAGCTTTCTGCTTGCAGACTTTTTTGTTATTATATTTAAAAATAACAGGAATGCAAAGTCTGCTTTTGCTGCTCTCCCCCTCCTCCTTTTCCCCCTGTAAAATTCCTCTGGGATTTTGAGGGCCAAAA
This sequence comes from Penelope pileata, assembly GCA_013396635.1. Taxonomy (NCBI): domain Eukaryota; kingdom Metazoa; phylum Chordata; class Aves; order Galliformes; family Cracidae; genus Penelope; species Penelope pileata. The sequence goes on from WBMW01003491.1 coordinate 1,539,651, forward strand.
AGTGAAACGTGGCTCAGAGTTGGAGGCATTTAGTGTTTAGAAGAGCTTTTGTCAAAGTGCTTGGACTCAACAGGTGCTTCTGGGACAAACAGAATATTGGATCTGAACCAGCCTGGCTGGAAATTTCTTTGTTCTCTGTAGCTCAGCTATCATCTCCTTTTGTAGTCATAATTACAGTAGTTTTCACAGGGTCTTTTTTAGAATAGAAGGAATATTAATATTTAATGTTAACAGTTAGTTTATTTTTTCCCCTTTATGACTTTTTGGTAGCTTCTCATGTCATTTTATACACCACTGATAAGAGGAAAAATTCATTTCTTGGTTTTTAAAATCATCAGGAGTCCCAAAGCTCCAAGTTAGGAGCAGAAGTGAAACAAACTCCACAGCCTTCAGTACAGTACAAAGTACACAGCTCCATGGTCACGGTGCTGTGCAGGATGTGGAGCCAAGCAGGCATGTTAGAAAGGAAACCATTACTCTCTGGTTGATCTAGCTGTGGAAAGTTGGGTGTTTATGTGCAGGAGGGATTCTTACATCTGAAATCAGGTCTGAGTGATGGGTTAGCATGCAAGCATGCGCAACAGAGGAGAGTAAAAGCATTTGTTGTGCCAGCAGTGCCTAAAATCCCACTCCAGTGAGGCAATGGGGTGGGCCAGCAGTTGGGAGCAGCTGGTCTGCCTTGCTGCTGGCGTTTGGATCAGCTCTGTGTGTGTGTGTGCAGGAGGCTTTTACTGGTCTTATTCCACTCTGTGTTTGAGGTGCCTCCTAAAAAGGTGTTGGCTGGGAGATGTGTGCACAGTAGATGGCTCATTTGGCTCAGAGCCTGCTTTCTACTTGTGCCTTGGGGGGCTTCTGGGGAAAATGATGTCTGGGAGCAGACTGACATGCAAAGCCCATGGGTCACACCTTGCCTTCCTCTGTGTTATTTTGTCTGTTAGGATGGGACACTAACATAATGAATTTTAATTGAAAAAGAAAAATCTTTTAGTGAAAGTATACTCTCAGATGGGGAAGTATAAATTACAGAATAATTCATGGACTATTTGCAGCTCTTGAGAATTCAGCTGGTCTAAATAATGTATGTTTATACATACAAATTGTGTGTGTTCCTGCATATTTTAAATGTTTGATTGTTTCACATTAAGAAACAAATGAACAAGTGCTGGCTGTAGAAGATGGAACACTTGCCATTTGAGTTTTGATTCTTCTCCATTACTATGAATCCCACATGGATTTTTATCAATATGTTTTCCATACCTGTATTTTATTGCTGGCCTAAAGCTATACAGGCATGGCAGACAGCATCTATTTACAGCCTGAAGACGCTAATGAAGGTGTGTCAGTGGGGACAGGACAGCCATTGCCCCACAGCTAATTAGGGACCAGCAGCAGTGGAGGATCCAGTACTGCCCTCCCTCTCTCCCTGTCTGCCTGTGGGCTTGCTCCATCGCACAGCTTGGTACCTCACAGAGTAAAACTGCACAGCAGGTTCTTAGTGCCTGGTGCTCTGGTGCTGGCTGTGCTAATGATGGTGCAGTCAGCGCGCTCTGGCAGAGCGAGATGCAGAGCTTGGCATCCTAAATCTGCCTCTTTATAAGCAAAGAAAGAGCTTCCCTCAGCTAGAGGAACTGGAAATAAAAAGTAGTGTTCTACAGTGAGTGTGGACATGCATGTAACTGTCATAAAAATCACCTGCTGCTTTAGAGAACACAGGCTGGGGAAGAGTTAAACCAACAACAGCACACATTTGGAGATGTATTGAGCTTCTGGATGGTGGTAATCCAGCCAGTCAGGCACCCAAGCTGCTAATGATTTGCTTCTATGGCTGTGTTTAGACTTCAGGCTGTCGACTCTGGAGGAGACCCTGAAGATGAAAGAGGATCTTGTTATACAGTGGTGTCAAAGGCTGCTATGGTATGGGCACAAGCCTTCAGTGCTGTCCTGCAGTGCTACCTGCCCGTGTCTGTGCACATCCCCCTCCTGATTAGGGAGCTCAGCATGTGCCTGTATAATTACACTATTGGATTGAAGTGATGTAGACATATCCAGGTAGAATATGCCAGTGCTAAATTTAAGGAAATTATGAATTAATTGGAATGCATAAATTGGCATATCTGAAATAGGGATGAAACACGAGGATTTGCAATTCTTCTAAATGTAACACCGCATTTGACAAAGAGCTGCAACTTACTCATGCTGTCTGAGAAGGCCCAAGTGAAGCAGTGGCAAGCAGCTGGAAGAGATCTCCCTCATATAAGCAACCCACACCCCGTGCTGCCCTGTGCTGCCTGACATAAACAGGGAGAGCTGTGCTGCTCGCTGAGTGCAGAGGCCAGGGTTGGAAGGCAGGGGCAAAGCACATCCGTGGCTGCTCAGGCTGCTTCTGAAAGATTAGGAAAGGGCTCTGCTGCAGCATTTTTGCTTGGCCAACGTTGCACGGATTCACGATTTCTTGCACGGATTGAAACAAAAGTGCACTCTGCAAAATAATGGAATGAAACGTGGGAGTAGGGAGGAAATTGAGATAATTCAGGTTCAGTAGTTGGTAATGGTTTTGTTGGAGAAGGAGCCATTGTCCAAAGTTAGATTGACTCACTTCTGTGTCAGGATAGCATCTAGGCCTTTCTCTATGATGAAACCTTCTGCAGTTTAAGGTCACTTCAGACTGAAGCATGTGGGATGAAGGTGACATCAGAGTGGCAGCATGGTGCCACAGCTGCCAGGATGGGCAGCAGCCCTGCCACAAGGCTTGAGAACCACAGCAAGGCTGTACCTATAAGTTCAGCTTGTGCAGGTCACCCAGCATCCTTACTGGGAGATGGGTTTTGGTCATTACCAACTTGAGCTGGATTCAAAGAAACAACCTAGAGGCAAAAGCTGTAATTTTTGTAGGGCATGATGGCTTATTTAATTGCAAAGTTCTGGCAGTAATTCCTTTACCTAAGGATAGTAAAATATCACTAGCCGCCTATTAAATAGCCTTGTCTTTTAAACAAGATATTGGTAGTAACCAGCATTCACTATTAAGTGTAAACAAGTCCCAGAAGTGTTGCCAACTCTGTGGGTTTCCTCCAACCTGCATAGCTATTAAAGCTGCTTTTTCCAGCCCTGGCTAGCTGTGTTCTATATTTTTTGTCACCACTCTTGCTCCTCACAGGTGTAGAAGTCCCCTCCCAGCAGGACAGGTTTACCACAGCACTCTGTGTTGGCTCACTTGCTCACAGCGCTGCCAGGGCCCTGCGAGGGTCCCAGTCTGAGCGCTGGCCTCGGCTGTGTGCAGATTGCACGTGGGGCTCAGCTACCAGATGGGGGACACTAAACCTGCTTTGTCTCGCCAAGAGCTGGCAGACAGAGCACCGCTGCTGCTGGCAGCCAGAGGAACACTGAAAATTGCTCAATCAACATAATTCATGAAGCTTTGTGGCAGGTCTGTGGCTCCACGGGCCAGTGTGGGAGTGCCAGGTCAGACACGGAGCTGTGCTCTTTGACTTGGAGGTTGCACGCAGCCTCCTGCTGTTGCCCAGCATGATGGCTCTCGGAGAGGTGCTTTCTAAGGGAAAATACTGTGAGCAATGCTTTTACCCAGTAATTGCTGCTTTGTTTGCTGAGAGGGGTCATGGCTGAGAGCTGTGTCCCTGATCCCTTTTATGATGTTGCCTTAGAGCCCTCTGAGGACCATGGAGTTACTGAGCTCCCCTGCCCCCTACCTGCACCATCCTCACTTGCCATAAACCACAGGCTCAAGGTGAGGGGAAAATAGCAAACAAGTTTAAATCTTTACAGGCAGAGCTCGGCAAATAATCAGGCAAGTTTTCTCAGTTATTCTTTCAAAAAGAAAAAGGTTTGATCTCTGGAATGGTATTTCCAGCAACCACACAGATGTAGGCCAAACACTGACTGAGTTAAGGGGAGGGAAAAAAAAATACATTGTTCTGTAAGTAAGGAATAATATGGAAATAGTATACTTTTCAGGATCTCCTTAATTTTTGTCTTTACGCTGTAAAACGTGTAACCGGGTAGCTGCTCTTACAAGGCTGAATCCTTCTGGAGCTGTCTCTGGGTGTCTGTGCACCCTGAGCTGAAATGTCACTCTCAGTGAAAGCTGGGTTGGGAATTTATCCTCCAGGTATCCCTGTTTTTGTTAACGCACAGCCAGTCAGGCCCCCAAACACCCTGTATGTAATTCCTCACCCTGCTGGGATGGCTGGCTGGCTAGGCAGGAGAACTCATGACAGAAGCGTGCAGCCATGCAAATACTTACTGTACAGTGACAGTGCCACTCAACACAGCCTGGTGAAGCATTTCGACAAGAAACATCAGCTTCATTTTCCCCAGAACTTTGTAGAAAGGGACAGAAAATGGGCAGTCTCATTGCTGTATTTTTGTGCCCAAACCATTCTGTGACTCTACGATATATCCCTCTCTTTGGTCTTTTTTATCTAATGTGTATGTGTAGAGGTGTAAGAGTGTGTGCAGGTACATCTGCATGCATGTTTGTGTTTTGGTCTAGCCTTGTTAAAGCCTCACGAAATTGCTTTGCAGTATGCCGTATGGAATATATCTTGCAAATACTCTTAAAGAATCAATTACAGAGTTAATTCAATAGCTATTAGTAATGAGACAAATGCGACTTTATAACTCTGCCAGCTGGCTAAGGTACCATGCTTTCATCATCTACAGAAGTAAAGTGTTTTTCAAATCTGTGACTGAATATTAAAATCCAAAATTAAATTATAACTATCAGAGGGCTTTGTGGCAGTCCATACCAGACTGAAGAGGACTCTGCCTCTCACGTCCGTGGCTCCATGCTGAAGCCCAGACCCCCATGGCTCATCGCATCTGTCAACACATCTGTGCAGGTGGGGTAGACAACTGCCAGGAAACCTGTGTTCCTCCTGCACCAGCATGAAACTGGTCAGGAGGTTTCATCAGTGTGTTGATTCATATGAAAGAATGTAGATTTTCTGTGCTTTGGGCTGTGGCAATAGTTTTCAATTTGTTTTGACCTTTGATTTCCACTGCTGTCAATGGCAGTGACAACTTCTGGTGGCTGTATTTCTATGCCTATATGTTCCTTTGTTGGATATAATGGTTTTGGTTGATCATGTGTAAGTTCCCATCCCCACACACACTGCAGCTGCTATCCCCTGCACGTCCTACCTACATTTCTATAATGTATCTCTTCCTCAGTGACCTCAATACTAGAGCAGAGGTACACTGATATTTGGCGAGCATCAATCCAGAAATCAGCAGGTGACTGCCATGCTAATAGCATATTTCAGTAGCAAGGATGGTAGCATCGCGTATTTTTAAGAGGAGATTTGTTTCTGTTCGTGGCCACTGGGTGGAGGAAAAACTGAAAAAGCTGAAAGTAGGAGCACAGAGGAAAGTGGCCTGATTTCCAGGGCGTGCAGGGTGCCTGCGAGTCCTCTCGCTTTGCTCAGCAGCTCCTGGAAATCAGATCACTTGCTCTGATGCCCGAATTTGAAATACAGCAGTCTGGGCTTGGGGTCATGGCAATCCCAAGGCACAGTTCAGCAAAAAGTTCCAGAAAAAAGTAAGCAGTGGCTGAGTGAGGGAAGCTGGGGCAGTGTGCAGTGGCACACAGAGATGATGCTAGCGGAAAATGGGCTTGGAGCTTTTGGGAGGAGCTTGCAAAGAGGGTAATGCTTATGCTGGCGTTATTTTAAATAATTTTCCTCTCTATTCATTTGAGATCTGGAGGACCCAGAGGATTTGCAGAACTCAATGAGAATGTGCCTTGGCCATACAAATACATTTTTGTTGACTGCATTATATATTGCATAAAGATACTGAATGTGGATGCAATGATTTAAAATACTGCTCCTTTTGATCCCCCTGTTATATGTTAATATGAAGTTATGGGCAAAAAAAAAATAGTTTATAACCTACTTTCCTCACTCTCTTGTGGGCTGGGGATGAGACTAGCCCCTGAAGTCACTGCTAACACTTCTGCAACATGGGCTCAAAACGAAAATGAAGCAGTTGCTTGGAAACCCTCCTCCTCTTTGTGCTACTTATTTTACTTCTCAAGATGCAATTAATAGCCTGGAAAAAGGCAAGTGGCAAAAATATTACAGGCAGAGCTGCTGATGTCTCTTGCTTGTTAAGGTTGTGTAACATCGCCTCTTGCAAACTCCTGCTGTGATTGGTGCGCACTTTGCCAGACTTCAACCATTTTGAATGAAATTTGGAGGAAATTTCCTGCTTTGGTTACCTCCATCAAGCTAAACTCTCCAGGAAAACCTCAGCTGAAATGATTCCTGAAAACAAAGCTGGAGAACAATACTCTGCACAAAACAGTGCAGTGAACTTTGAAAAGGTGAAGTGTTCCAAGGACATGAAATTTGGTGAGGGAAGGAATGTCTGGCTTTTTACCCAAGGATATATGTTCTACTATTTCTAGTCTATGCATATTTGGTTAAATTGTAGGGGTTTCCATAGCTGCCCCAGAAGGACAGCTAAACCCAGCAGGTAAACCCAGAAGGAATTTCAGGCAGACTGGCTACTCTGGACCTAACTGAGGTCAGCACTCCTGGGGTTATGCCCTGGTGAAGGGATATGCATGATGTGCATAAATGGTGTGCCAAGCAGTCCTAGTTCTGACACTTCTCAAATTCTGAGTATTTCACTTTGCAAAGTGAAATAATGTTCTCATAAGACAGCTTTCTTGCGCAAAGTGTAAATTTTAAATTGGATAGTTCAAGCATCCACTGCACATCTCAGATTTTCTGCAGAAGTTTCTGGTATGGGAAAAAAAGTGTTACCATCCATCTGTTGGGAATTCCAACGGGCATGAGATCCCATATCTTTGGTAACTGGGATATTAGCGCAGAGGACTGTGTAAAATTCAAAGTGTATGGATCCATAAAATGCCTCAGGGTTACCCCTATTATCTGTAAGAAACAGTCCTGCAGAGAACACACAGGGACTGGATAATACTGAGAAAGCAGCTTTCCTGACACTGGATCAATGATTTATTTTATTTTGGAAGTCTCTTCTGAGGAGTGGGGTGGGGGCAAGATAATTCTGAAGAGGATTTACCAGCATGAGATCTCTTGTGCAACTAAGCAAATAGCTGGGCAGTCTGGTTACACAGTTTCAAAGTACACTAATCATGCAAATATTTTTTTGAGTAAAATAGTAAAAATGCTGTTTGTCTCAGTGGCATGCCTAATATGATACATAATTTTTTGAAAAAAAAAAATATAGGGAAGACCTGGATGGTAGGAGTGAGTCAGGAATTATTTGCTTTGGTGTTTCTGGATGTTAATGCAAACCATTTTTTTTCCCATGTTCTAAAATGGCTGCACTATGTAACTGGGTGTTTGGAGGCACAGAAGAACCATTCTGTGTTCAGCAGACTCTAGTATCTTTCTGGGACTTGCAAGTCCTAAATGAAGGCATGGTGATGGATATGCACAGGCTAATGGCCACAGAGCATCATTTGGGTAAAATTGAAAGGGGTGTGAGCAGGGAGATCAGACAGAACCTTTTTCTTGACTGTGAACCCTTGTTTAAAACAGATGCATTGGATTATGGTCCTCTAAGGACTACCATTGACCTGAGTTACATGGAAAAGGAAGGCACATCTGAAATTTTTGGTTGGAATTTGAGGACTTTGACAATTTTCAATGTTTCAAATATCTAGAAATTCTGGAGAGACAGCACCTTGCACAGGTTCTGTGCCCCGACAGCTTCGCATGGCCCAGAGACCATCTCCTTGGTCCTGCTCTGCTCAGAGTATCTGGACATATTGTTCCTTGGGAAGTCCTGGTTAGAAATGCTGCAGCTCAGGTCTGCCAACTCTCGCACCTCAAATTTCTTATCCTCATTCTATGCTTCAAATTTCCATATCCCAGAAAGCTGGCAGAAACTACATATCAGCAGGGCTAAAATATGGCTGAAAGCTGCCTGCATTTCTCGGGAGCTGTGTGCTAGCATTACTGCACTCAGCAGGGGTGTGATGAGTTTTTCATTAATATTAGCTCTCTGGAAGGAGCAGATGGTGCCAAGATTTTGCACGTTAGCTCTGGAGTTTCACAGGCTCCTTCTAGCCTTCATTCACCTTTGTAAGTGGGGTGAGAGTGCCAGCTCAGTGAACTGATGTGTTAAGCATGAATAACAGGTTGAATAATTATTCTGAGCATCAGTGCTGACTGATGAGTGAGTACCACATTTCCAGCCTCTCTTGCTGATGGCATATGTTTCTATCACCAGTAAAAATCTGTGGGCTATAGAAAAGTCTCCTGGTGAGGGCTGTAAGTCAGCAGCAGGATTGTCCAAGAGCTGGATGGCAGGAAAGCCTGCAGTGGTTCTGCATGTCTATTAGCTAGGTGGTGAGTGGCCTGAGAAGAAGCAACCCAGGAAGAGCGGGTTGGATCAATTTTTGTCATTTTTGTACTTGGATAGGTGAATGTTGCATGGAAACAAACGTGTTTTGTTACAGAAATGATAGACTGGAAGAATTTTAAGCTATAAAAGACAGGGATTGAAATGAAGATATCTAAATGAAGATATTGTGGAAGAACTACAAGATGTAAGGCTTATGGATAGTGCAGAAATGGAGAGGAGAGACGTGAGGATCTCAGTGCATGTTACTGAATGGCTTCTAAAATAGAAATGGAAGCTTCACCTTGCACTGGTGTGATAGCTTTCTATATGCTGATCCTATTAAATGTATTCTGCTTAAGTTTGCTAGGAATGTGTTCAGATGTGACGGAAGACACGGTGTGTGTAGCTTGTACCAATGGCAAGTGGAATTTTAACATTTGGCTTAAGTTATGTGATGTGTCATTGGCTTCCTAGTGCACTCTAATCTGCCCTAAAGCACAGATGGGTTGTCTCAATACCATAGAGTTACAGACTGCAAATGTTCTGTTTGTGGCATAATAACTTAACTTGAAGGGAGAGCATATCTCCATCCCAGTGTTTACAGCCATTTGTCTTACAGCTCTGACACCGAAATACAATCCCTCCTTTCCAGGGACTGATCTGCATACAGAAGTCAATGGGAACATTGCTTTCAACTTGGCAGGGACTATAACCAGTGCTGATGGAGATTATTGCTCTTGCTACACTGTAAATTTGGACAAGCTAGCTAAACAGTGTAGTCTTTTAAGTGGGTGGTTGTGAAAGGCTTTTAAATCTGGTCTTTTGTCCCTTAATGGCTTTTCCTGTTTGTTTTTTCTTGATGCAATTGGTTTGATGTAAATGCAGTGAAACCATCCAGGAATACAAAAACTAAATCAGAAAGTAACTTTTAGAACACCTTTTAAAAAGACTTGAGCTAGGTGTAAAGAAATCTCCTGGCAGCATTTTTTTTTTCTTTTTAAATCATTTGTTGATTACTTCCGTGCCTGGACTTAACGGAGTGTAATTAATTCCTTTTCCTAACAACTTGCAATGAAACACAAAAGGTGAAATACACCCCACAGAAGTGAAGAGCAAAATTCCCACAGGCTTCAGTGGGATCCGAATTTCACCTAGATTGTACGTGGAGAAATAATTTGAACACAATGCTATAAACTAAGCTTTCTGGTAGAAAAGACTTCCTTTTATTAAGCACACAGCTCTAGCTATTCACAAGAAGCCTTTGAGTGGTCTTTTCTGCCCAGCTGTTTTTCCTGACTACTTAAGGGCACGTATAACTAGTTATAAGAGGGGAATTGATGGCTGTGTGTGTTTCCTTCAGGCAGTGGGTGTGAACAGAGCCTCCAGAGACCAGCCTGTGCTAGCAAAATGGATTAGAAATGCACATCTTGTAAGAGGGAATAAAACAGAAACCACAAACTCTCATCCCAGATTTTATTTATTTTTCCCAGGCCAAAGGAAGAAGAAGAGTCAGTTCCACCAGGCTTCTGGTCCAGCCTTAGCCTTCAGGGTTAACCGTCACTGACATTAGCTGTGCTGCTGAATGAGTTATGTCTCTTGATGGCTGGTGCCTACTCTCTCCCCATCTAGAATTTCTCATCTCACAGTAAGACAGCTACTATGATATCCACTTTATAAAGTCCTGTCCAGTGACGTGGCTTCTTGTCTGCCATGTCTGCAAAGGAGGGTACAAAATGGGTGAAAACTTTCTGTTAACATTTCATCAAAGGGTGTCTCTCCTCATATTAGGATCTCAATAACTTGGAAGTGTTTTGTTAATAAAATTTTTTTTTTTGTTTGCTTCAACAGAATGACAAGAAACTCCACAATGGTGTAGGTAATGTAGGAGCAATACTGGACAATAAATGCTCTGTATTGTGCTTGTGTGCAGGGCATGTTGTCATGGGACAGAATCTCTCCAGTGTAAGTTGGGTGCCTTTTTGAAATTAATTGAATTTACCACTGGGAGAAGAACTGTGGACTCTCCATGTGTGTGGAGGTGTATCTGTTGTCCTTTTAATTGTATTTGAAGATGGACTTGAAGACACTCTTCTGGCAGAAATGGTGAGATCAATGAATACAAAACTCACCTAAAAGTGTCTGTTTAGAGAGGAATACTAACAAATGATGCGAATGGTGAATACTGTAGCTGTTAAAGAGATTTTCTGTGTACAAGAGTATAGGATAGAGTAACAGGCTTTCCATTAGTATAATATTAAAAATATACAGTGTGGTGATACAGAGCTGAAAATGGTGTTTTTGTGATAGTCATGGGAGTAAAGCAGTAAAATGTCGAAAAAAAGAGTTTCATCTAGTGAGACCTGACATGTGCAACCACTTCGGGTTTTGTTAATAATGTTCTTAATTTGCAGTGTGCCATAGAAGGGCAGCATTAGTTACTGTAATGCTGTATTTATGATGTTATCAGTAGCAGAGCTGCAGTACAGTTTTCACCACAGAACAGAACTCAGATTACTGGGGATTTAACATGAAAGTTCAATAACAATAATTTAATATGTACCATGTACAGTAAGAATGATAGTTTTTCTTTCTATCAGCAGGAAATAAATGTGTTGGATCATGAAACCTTCCAATCTTCATCTCCATTCAAAAAATAAATATATGTATAAGTCCATATTGTACCATGATTTCAATCTATGCAGTTACAGTGGCTTTTGCGGTGTGATGCTGATTTACATCAGCAGAGCATTCAGCCCAGCTGTCAAGGGTAGTATTTTTATATGGCCATAAAATTCATGGAAGGAATCATATTGTGTTCTTGAAGGTATTGACTCTATCTTAACATACTTTAGCAAAACAGAAACTGGAGGGTTTAGTGGGGGGGGGGCAGGGATTGGAACTGTTTACTTTTCATTCTTTGGCTTATAACTTCTCTATCAGAGCGATCTGTCAAAGAGCAAACACTGATTTTTCAGAACTTCTAAAGTGAATTTATTGCTGATGATATGTGCTGAATTAACAGTCTTGGAGACTGAAGCCTTTTATTTGGGTGGATTTCAGGAGTTTCACACAAAGCCTGATTGTTTCCATTTTTGGAAAGGAGCTCTATTTGTACCTTGTACAGTTCCAGATATCGCTGGTACTCAAATAATCATAAATAACAGAAAAGTCAGAGCAACTTGATCTGTGAAGCTCTCCTGCATGAGGCTTTGAAGATGAGACCCACGTCATGCTGGGTCCCAGTGCTGCTGCACTTTGCTTCTATACATACTGCCTATGGACTGCAGGAGTGGTTTCTGGCCTCTGCCTCACTCTGTTGGGGTTTCACAGGGCTTCCAGTCTTCTCTCTTTCCTCTGACAATCTTCTAGACTCCATTCACCTTCCTGAAATGAAGTGCTTCATTATGCAACTGCTTTCCTTCAACTGCCTCCTGTCTGTTTAATGGAGTTGCTGTCATGCTCCAAGACTTGCTCAGGCTTTCCACAAACTGGAGCCTCCTGCCTGTGTTGTGCAGAACATGTACCCTCTTGGTGATGTGAGTCTGCATTGCCCTTTCAAACCAAAACTGATAAAAGTGGGATAAAATTTTCCCACTGAGCTTCTGCTTTAGACTTGAGCATCAGCTCTTGGCTTGCTCAGTTGGTGAGCAGGGTAAGATCCCTGAGCACACCACTCCTGTGTCAGCCCAAATGTTGGTTCCCAGTGCCACTGCAGGAGCAAAGGCTGGTAGGACCTTGCAGGAAATGCACACCTTGTAGGGAAAAGACTTTGCATGCCAGTCCTTTCCCCTGCAGTAAATCCTCTGGAGTGAGTGAGTGGAGTGACAGATCTAGGGTTTCCTGTGTGAGGGATATATGTTGGTGTCCGAACGTATTTCTGTGACCCTGCTGCTAAGGATCACCTTGAGCAGGTCATTTATACTTGGAAACAAGAACTGGATGAAAATGTCCGACACAGGATAAGAGTGACTTATGCTGAAATCAGGATGTGGGATGAATGTGGAAAAGAAGAGCCAGGTTTTTGCCCTTTGAAGACAGGACAAAGAATGTCTGTGTCATAACCTATTCTTTAGAATAGACTACAAAGAAATCATTCTTTGTTACTTTTGTCACGTTGGCATGAAGCATCACTGTAAATACACCTAGCCGTTTCAAGTTGCCTATAACTGAGCTAGGTATTGAATATTTGAGTTCTTTATGAACACAACACAAAATTATCGTCACTTTCTGGAAAGCTCACAATGCAGTATAAACAATTTAGCTACAATAAAGTATTTATTAATATCTCTGAAACTGTGTGAAGATTATTTCTTGGTCTGTAGCTACAAAATGCCACAGTCCTTGCTGCTGTCTCCACAGGAACCCCCTCTAGCTGGCTCACAGGCACTGCCTATGGGGAGCCACTCATTCTGCTTGGTGTCCAGTATCTGCTGGTTGCAGGACTGTGATTTCTGGTAGTTGCTGCTATCTGGCTGTTTGTCAATGGCCAGAAAACCAGACATTAACCTTCCAAGTCTGTTACCAGGACTTGGACTTGTGCTGATTTGATTGATGCTGCTGTGTTGTCAGAGCTGACTTCCTTTAGATAAAGTAAGGGAGTTTTTTCTTATTTTAACTTGCTTTGATTACAGCTCCACCTGCAAAGGAATGCCTAATTTCTCTTTTAATAATGGACTTCTGGATTTTTTTTCCCATTTTCTTCCTTCTATTCTGCCCACCATCAGGTGGATGCCCCACCAGCTCAGCATATTTCTGATTAACAGGAAAAGATTTTATCTGCCTCTAATGTTAAACCAGTCTGTTTCTTTGCCCTCGTGGGAATGAAAAAAATCCAAATGGCATTACAGAAGGAACCATGAAGACTCCTAATGTCATCCTGTTCAGCATTCTCCTTCTAAGTAAAACAAGCCTTAATATTCAGGACATTGCATAAGCTGTAGTGAGTGCCAATTCCTTGCTTGTATACTTGTTGCATTGCCAAAGTCTCTTTGGCTCTCCAACAGGGATGCACAATAGTAGAAATGAGTAAAGTGGAATACCAGATCCAGCTCTGATCAAACTCTGGAGGGGTTTTTATTTAGATTTGAACTTTCTCACACCCATTTCTATGCAATAGTTGCTGGTGGTTGGTTGCTTGCCACAGCATTAATATCATATACTGGAATGTGCTTGTCTTTAGAGGATTACCTGGGAAAAAAGCCTTTCCAACTAGAATGCTTTAAAAGGTTTGCTTTGACTCTGACTTCCCTCATCCCTCTTTTCTTGCTTTTTAACATCTGCATGTGAATATAATAAAATGCAGATTGAAGCTGGTCATTTACAGAGAAGGAAGAGCACTGGTGTTGTAACTGAGATGTTACTGCCTGCCTCTATGGCACATATTAGCTGAATAAAACATGCAGTCAATAAAATGAAACGAAACAATAAAACTAAGCCCTTTGGTGCTCTGTTATAGGGTGTTATGCAACATAGAAACCTGCAGTCATAAAACTGAGAATGAGGGAAACCTTACACTTTCAAGAACAAAGGCATTCAAGCATTAAGTTGGAAACTGCACTAAACCTCTATTCTCTTTGCACCTGGAAGCAGTTAGCTTTAAAAGCCATACAGGTTTATACTGTTCCCTTCCAATTTAAATAGGGCCTTCATGTGTTCTTGTTAGATGCTTATACAGAAACATGGTTTTAATTAAGGCATGCATTGATCCAAGTCCAAAAGATACATTTATTTCAGAAGATAAATTCATTAGCCATAGGCATAAAAAGCTTGTGTTCTTACCGAGACAATTCCAGCCTTGGGAACTTTGTTCTGTATCCTTTCTAAATGTATAGTATGCCATACAGTTTTATTTTGCATGGCATCAATCAAGTATAGAGTATCCTTAAGCTGTTTGGCATAGTTAAATTTGAGAAATAAAGACAAGTTGAAGGAGAAAAATTAAGATGTATAAGCATGGGAGGACAGATGTTTTCAGCTGTCAGATTTCACTAGATTCATCAGAAATTTTTATGATACTTAGTTATGGAAAATAAATCCCAGTGAATAATTTATTGAAATATACAAGCTTCATTAAATTGCCCAGACACGGTAGCAAGTTTCATGAATTTCTTTGTAGCTATCATAGCTTAAATATTTTTTTCAATATTTCTTGGGGTTTAAATGAGTAGACCTCCTGGGTACACAGTATATTTCTCATCAGATGGACATAATTTGTTCTCTGTACTTAAAAGTTGAAAAGGGTGGCACTTTCCACAGTTTTATTTTGCTAAAATCTATTGCCCCCAGATATCTTCTCATGCATATTCCTGAAACTTCTCGTAGTTATGGAAAGTGTAAAATGCAAAAAAAATGCACGAATAAAAATGACAATGGCCACCTCTTTACAGTTGTAAATGATTAACATGTTTATAAAGCTGTATAAAATATGTACAGGGAACATCTGCTGAAATATAATGTGGAAGTTCAGGAAGAGTGAAGAATTTGGAAAAATGACATCTCTGCGTTGCTTTCTACCTTCTTTCCCCTTCAACTTTGTGATAGAATCTGGTAGAACATGCCAGTTTCTGAAAACGTACTGATGTGCATGCTTATAGTTGCTAAGAATCGTACATCATTTTCTGATACTTCCTTTAGTAACGTCTGGCATCTTTCCACAACTTCAAGATCGAAATGATTTCAGGCAAGTGTATTCTTGACTGTCTTCATTCACAAGAATGCTCCCATCTGACTTCTGACCGCTTTCATGCTTGATGTCTATGGACCTCATTTAAAGTCCAAGGCACATGACAGATGTGCCTTGACATCATTGAACTTTGAACATGGCACTGCAGGCTCAAATGCTTGCAGGCCTGGGTCATTAGTGTGCCATCTGCTTTCCATGGAGCTACAGGACAGACCTTATTGTACCATTTAAAGGGAGTTAGATGCCATGATCAGAAATAATCATCACTGACGCATCTCTTTGATTTCACTGTACTAAGCTAAAGAGTGCTCTTTCATTTTATTACTGCTAGTATTCTGCGATTAGACCTCATTATTTGTGCCTTTTCTTAATATGGAGTTAAACAGTTCAACATAGCTTGCAGTTTCTTGCTCTACATTAAATTGTTGGACACTGCATGTGCTAAATCAGAGTTTTGATGATATAGCACCAAGATTTTATTGATGGAACGCTGTAGAGATAAATGAACCTTAGCATTTTTATTTTGTTTTACTGGTATCTGTGAAGGTAACCATTGCAAGGCTGGATAAATGGTGCAACTCAAAACATTGTTAAGGGCGATGAAAATATTGGCAGCCGTTGACCTGTTCAAAGTCAATAAACTTATTGTGAAATAGTTTGCTTCAATGTTAGTACTGCTACAGAAACCTCCTAACATCCTGTATACTTATCCCTTCTGTTTTCTACTCCATTTCAGGGAAAGCTCAGCATGAAATAAACAGTTTCCAAAGCTGTGAGATAGTCCAGCAGAGACTTCAAGGCATGTGTGTGTCTTTGAATATAGATTACTTAAAAACCATAAAAACTTGGGTTAAGGCAATCAGATTACTGTATTTACATTTAGAACAGTATTTTAATAGAAAAATCCATTTACTTCAGCTGCCTAAAATCTGATACTGTTTTGTTTTGAAAAGCAGAATGTACATTTTCCTCGTGTAATAAAGGCTTGTATTTGTTTCACTGAACTTCATTTCTTCGAATATAAATGCCAGTTTGTTTTGTGAGAGACAGGTGGGAAGTCTGAGGAGGATGCAGTGGTTGTGGAAGTGAGTTAGCAGCTATCAAATAAGGCTTTAAGGCTTTTTTTCTGCCTCTGTATTTGCTTGCTTCCAGTTTTACTCATTCAAAGAGTTGTTACATGACTTTCAAGTGAGAAAACTAACCTAAAATCACAGGTGGCATTTTTTGCTATTAGAAAGACTTCCAGAAATAATAGAGATGTCCCCCTGGCCCAGAGTTAATAGAAAATTAATTCTTGTAACATCGCTAGGGGAAAATGTGGTGGAGAAGCAGGAAGAATTGATGGTGATTTTTCTCAAAAACTTTTTGGTCCAATAATATTAACTTAGCATGCGGCCTTCAACCTGATGATGTTTGTTTTTTCTTGTACCGCTTTTCTTGCTAGTCCATTTTACTTTTCATTGGTATTTTGAAGGTCAAGGAAGGAAGACTAAGATTCTGCTTACAATTTACTTTTCATAATGTCCCAGTGATTAAATCTTAAGTTCTTTTTGTTCTTCAGTGGTGTAGCATCTAGGACTTTGGTCTGTGATCAGAGGTCCTACATGTTACTCTGATACCCAGACAAGAAAACTGAATTGAGACTTTGGGTCCTTCAGGACACGTTTAGATCAGAAAAAGTATCTCAGGGCTATGTCGACTTTGATTTTAAGAAACATGAGTTACTTTTTCCTATTTCAGGCAAAATGCTTAGCAAAACTACAGCAAATAGATGAAGTAAGTTTCTGGCCTCTTAAATGACTGTAATACAAGCCGGTGCTCTGGCTTTCTGCCTCCAGCACTGTTCTTGAAGCACTAGGTGGGGGTGTTCTTAGAGGTGACCTTTCATGAGTTCTTCAAACATTAAGAAACTTGCTCCTTCCCTAGGCAACAATTCTTAGAACTTCTTCATGTTCGAGTGACTCTCCCTTTTTCTTGTCTCTCATTCTGGAAATCAGTCTCTCAATTAGTATAGATATAAATAAGCATCCTAAATACAGTGTGTGTAACTGTACTATGTCTGTTCTTGTCAAACATTGAGCATGTAGGTAGCTAGTGAGGCATTTGAATGAAAGCTATAGAGGATTAATATGTAAGATACTATGTAAAATGGGAAGCTTAGGATAGGTTTCCAAGATTTCTTTTTAAGAATTCAACAACACAATTTAATGAATATTATGGAAAGCTTTTATAGACTAAATAATAGTTGTTTGTGAACTTCAGTGCCAGTATATGGATTTACTGTGGTGAACTACAGCATTTCTTCTTTGGAGAAAAACACAGCCTTGCTTTACATCCTCCAGTAAAATAAGCATTTTAAAATGACTGAAGTTACAGTATAATTTATAGTTATCATTTTAAGTACTGAATTCTCAGACCATTTCCCTCTATTTTCTCACTGGTGAGGAATGTTCAAGGACTGTAGTATCAGCATGATCTCCTATTACAAAGTTAAACTCCAGAAACATTTAACAAGGTGAAAGTTCTAAAATTAGCCCATTTTCTCCAGCCCACATGTCACACACCTGTGGGAGAACACGGTAATGTACGGTGTACGCTACGCTTGCTTTCCGTATTACAAATCAAAACGCTCTAACCTAGCATGCAAAAGCAAGTATTGCCTATTTTCATTAAGTCAGGAGACCTATTAATTCCAGGTGTAAACTGTTCCATTTATCCCTCTACAGCCTGGAAAGGATGTTATCCTGTATCCACGTCAGACTTCGAGCACATGAGCTCTTTCTCCCACATCCTCTGGCATGCCCATTGCTGCTGCACCCTGAAGATTTGTTGTTTCAGATTCACAGCTGATGTTCTCTAAAGGTGTGTGTAAATATGAGGGCTTCAGCAAGCTCAAACTTTAAACCTTCACTCCTGTGTTTTCAAGACTTGATCAGTCTGTGCTTACTTTTTTTACTTTGTGTACTCACCTGACCAGTGGTTGCTAAACTTGGGGTTACAAACTCCATCACTGATGACTACTTTTAAGATCTATATGACAAACATAACAAGCCTAAACAACACAAGCTTTTTAGTATTCTGTGGCTTGGGGTCTTCATTACAGCTAGAAAAAGAATTAGAAACAAACTGAGAAGGGTAGAGGACCACTGACTTAGGTTTTCAGGGTAGGGGTCAGTGTAATCCTGAACTGTCTTTGGATGCTTGTGGATGTAATTTATTTGTCAGCAAACCACCTGTTTTGCCGATGTCTCTGCAGTTTTTTTGCTGGCTTGCTGGTGAGAGTTTCTCTGTGAATGATGAACATTTTCCAGAGATCACTGCAGTTGAAACAGCTTGGGGTATAGGTAGCAAGCCCATAGATGTAACTAACAGGAACGATCACAACACTTCATGCACTGATGGTTTCTGTCACAAATATTTTGAATGTGTTGGGTTTTCTTTCGATATTCATGTGATGAAAGGACACAGATCCTTTAGGTAGTTAAATGTGTGGATTTGAATAATCCTATTGACTGCCAGTTGACAGTAAATTTATCTGTGGTAAAACAGCTATAGAAGCTGTTTTTAGCTGTAGACCGTCCAACACAAGAGGATGAGAGAAGCTAGTCCTGTTGTGAACTGGGCACTGAATGAGCCTTGGCAGCCCTCAGAAAAGCTCCGTAGGTCTGCTGCTACTTGACTAAGCAGCAAGTGTTTATATATTGCTGTCGCTGCTGAAATTTTATACTTGTGTTTATGTGCACAACAGTAAAAATTGATTTTGGTTCTAACACTAAAAAAGGGAACAAAATTGTGAATATACGGATAAACTCATCAACAGCTGGTCTTGGGCATAAATTTTACAGGGGAAGTTTTCAGGGGCAGTGATTGCTGCTTTGATGTGTGTTGGCTTCGTGACTAACACCGAGGGGTAGCAATCTGTGCCTGGGGCTCGTAAGTGCTGTGGTAAGACAGATGACTGCTAAATTGCCCTTGCTGGTTCTAGCTTTGTGATATATCTGAGTACATAAGTGTTTATAAAAATTGTTTATACCATATCTTCGCTTTCTTTGTATTTCAGGGTAGCACTTAACTGAGATAGAGAAGTAGGCCTGTGAACAACCAAGGAGAATAAAATTGTCGCTCTTTTGCTGCAGACCTTGAAATGAAAATGCCATGTTTGTTTTTTTAAATGTTTTTCTTTAACTAAGAATGACAACTGAGTGTTTAAGGCATAAGTCAAGTTAAAGATGATAATTATTTTAGTTGGAAACATGATGGAAAATAGAAAATCAGAGACATGAATCACAGGATTCTTAAGTATAGACACTGCACATGAAGTTCACTGCTTGGACGGATGCCTTTGCAGCTGAGAAATTCTTTAACTTTCTTTTTAAAATAGCAATTAACGTACACTGCAGTAAAAGGAATATAGGAAAATATGTTTTTTCCAAGTGAACTGTATGCATAGCTTGGAGGTAGTAATCTACAAATATTTTCAGTAAAAATTTTTGTTGTGTTGCTTTGGGTCTTGTAAAAAGTGAGTATTTTATAGCATTTTCCAGCTCTCTGTTCTCAAGTGGACCTTAAATACAAAGTCTATAGAAAAAAGACTCTACGGAAAAGTTACTTGTTGCCACTGAAACACTGTTAGTAAATTAAAATAAACGTTCTTTGTACAATTCATGATTTGTGTTCTTTAAAAGCTGGAGTGTGGTGCTTGCAATGGGTCTTTTTCTTTTTATCTTACATGGCTTGCAATGAGAAAAGGCATCATGTTAATCATATGCAAATGGAAATGCAGGTTTCTTATGAGAGATATTAGAGGTAACATTTTCCCTGCGTTATGGTGAGACTGTAAATTGGGACAATTCAAGCTGTCCTTCATTGGGAGCCCTTCTTGCTGCAGGCTGGCTGTCACTTCATCAGTGGTGCCCATGAACAGAGGGATCAAAAATAACCAGTTGGGAGAGAATAAAAAGAAAAGGAGATAGATGGTGATAAAGATGTCTTCGGAGTGAATTCCATCTGCATGGTGCTCTTCAAGAGCTCTTGACTACGTACAGTGTTAGCATGTTAAAGTGCATAATAAAACTCTTAACGTAGGAAGCTGGCTTGCTGATGGCTACGCAAACCATGGAAAGGTTGTGAGGGTCCAAGCGCTATGGCCCTGCACAGCTGGTGCTGGATGCCACTGCTCAGAAATCTTCGTGCTACTTTTGAGCAACAGACGAGTCCCTATTTTGAATATGAATGAGTGAAGTCAACTGCCCCTTAATTTATACACATTGCCAGAGACTGTCCCAGGGTTTGGAATTAAATACTCTAGCACAAATCTCTTTAAACCTCTCCTAAATAAGAAATTATGCTAACGCTCTTTAGTAAGAAGGTTCTCCCCCCTGTTGAAATAAAAATCAATTATGTTTGCTCTGTTGTGAACAATGTCGCTCCGTAGCCTTGCTTTCTAATTGGGTGATGCCTTAATGACCTGCTGGGAGGCTATGATGCATTGCTTTGGACCCTCTCTGCAGGCTTTTAGACTACCAGTCAGATGTCAATGAAGCTTGACTCAATAGGGGTTCTTTTTCTAAAATTCCATTATTCATCAGGGTTTATGCACTAAAATGATCACAAAATAAAACCTTCACATCAAGCAGAGTTGAACAGAATTATGGATGCTTTGCTTCATTGTTAGACTCTGAGATTGTCACTGGATTAGAATTAGGTTCTTTTTTATTTGTTAAATTTGATGAAAACATTTTCTCAATTTTGGGGTTTTCCCAAAAAGCATTGAAAGAAGCATTGAAAGAAGCAACTTTAAAGCTTTATCTATTACTGTTTATTTTAAGCCATGAAACAATTTTTTAAAAATCTTATTCATAATCAGCGAGTGATAAGCATGAGATCATTTATTTCATATAATAACTTAGTTGAATCATTCTGTTTTTTTCAGAATTGAGATGAATTGGACAAAAATCCCATGTTTACTTCATATTTTATTCCTAATAGCTCATAAAGACCAGTAAGGTGGAATTTAAAAAATCTTGTAGGCTGTTTTATGAAGTTAATGCCTGAAAAAGGGAGCTGCTATTGCTGAATGGAGGAATTCTGTTGCAGAGCAATGAGGACCATCATTTCCCTTCTCATGGAGAAGATGTGTTCCATGATGAGAACCTGAGGATGTGTAATGATAAGAAAGGTAAATTTAAACTGAAAAAGCATAATTCCTATTTTAGTACAGATATACCTATACAGGTACATGTATTCAATTTAAAAAGTAAAAAGGAAATGACAAAAGTATGTTTTTATAACAACCTCAAGAAACGTTTTATACCCATTTAAACACAAATAATTGTTGTGCAGTTTTGTTATACAATGAAAACCACATGTAATAATTTAATTGTACTACCTCTGACACAAGTATAATCTTCTTAAAGTGACTGGCTGATGTGCTTTGTGAAATATGTGTATTTCAATATTAGTAAGGAAGTCATTGCAGTTAAACAGCACTTTTTCCTCCAGGTTATAAATAAAACAGACTACAGTTTCTTTGGCTTTACTTCTTCAGGCACACAGGTTGTGTGAAATTCTCTAATTTTTATGTTTTAGCCTTCTAGCTTCAAAATAAGGCCAGAAAGTGAGTCTCTTAGGGTATACACCAGTGAGGTTTTTTTGTGAGAGCCCTCCATCTCCAGAAAGGTAAGAGATCTTCTGCAGGTGCTTCAGCTTCAGTACACACACTGAGCATTACAATTCAGCCATCCAGTTCCTTCTGTCAGAACTTCTGTGCCCCTGTCTCCTGATTAATGCTATCACCTTTGCTTTTAAGCAATTGCAATGCTAGATAAAATAATCCATATACTTTTTTACAATTGTCTATCATGTGGGTACAGAGTTGCAGTCTATCTTTAGGAACATATAGGATCCTCTCTTCCTGATTATCTATCACTGAAGAAAATGAATGATATTTCATTTCACACATGAAAGAGATTGACACAGTTGTTTTCCCAAAGCCTTGGAAAGCTGTGCTAAACCGGGATCCCAGCCGTTTAGACAATACATCTCAGTCTGGTATTTAGATAGCTTGTTTGCATTTATGAAGGTTCCGTCAACATCTATGTCTCTTCAGTTGCAAGCTAGGTCATGAAAGGTAGTTCTAAGTAGAGCTTCCAATATCTGCTTTCAACTCCTTTAAAAGCCCATTTTCTCCTCTGTTGTTCATTACTTAAGCAATCTGCCCAAATGTACTGTACGTTAAATTGTCTCCAGGAAGGAACACCCACCACAGTTCTGACTGACTACACAGGTTTCTCAGAACACTGCTGCCCAGCCCCCAGATCCAGCTTGCCTCCCGCACAATTAGAATGATAAGCTTTGAAACCGCAAAAGTTCACAGCATTATTTCTCTAATATGAAAAGTCTGTAATCCTCCATTAATATCTTACACCTTGTCAAGAACAAAGCATATTTAAAATAATTTGAAACTTTGTTTAGTATTGATTGCTTACTTAAGGTGAGAGCATGAGCTGGAGATCTGGTATGTTACAGGCTCCACAAACGATGTCCTGAGGAATTTAGAGAGCCTTGTTATGAGTACAGCCCTTAGGTTTGATCTGCAAAAGCTAAAAGCTGTTCTGCTGTGTAACTCCCCCACCCTTGTCATGCAAGAACCATTCTCTGCACATTTAATTATAATCATGAAAATAAACAAACTTGAATTTGGAATACTCTCAAGAGCACTTGCTCATGTTCTCATGAACACTTAGGAAAGGACCCAAGTTTCTGGCAGACAATATTAAAGCCTTACCTGAAACACTCATTCCAGCTGTCCCAAACCAGAGTTTCTTCTAGGACACACTTGGAGAATTATGGAAGTCTGGAAGGTGACATGACGCTCCAGAGGAAACTGTAAAGTCTTCTGGCCCTGAAATACAGGACTGCAAAACTCATTAGATTTACTTTATTCATAATCCTTCTGGAGGCATATTTTCTACTTCCATCTCCTTCTAGAGTTTCCCTCCACCCCAAACAAAACACAAAAAAACCCTTTTGTAAATCTCTTTGGTTGTTGGGCTTAAACACCTTGTTTTCATGTTTTATAAGGCATGGCAGGAGATAAGTCTGGTTTATATTTGAAATGGCACACAAAGTAACTACAGAAATGAAATATTATTATTGCCTGGGATTGAGCTACAGTATTACAGTTATAGAACATTAGTGGGCCGAAAGGCTTACCCTTACCAGCAGTGCAGACCTCTCTGAATCCCTGGGAATGTAAAGTTATGCTGAACTTTGATACAGACAGAAGCTTATGGAACTTGCTAATGAGTGCAGCGATAGCATGTTCGAAAAAGCTGGGTTGGATCAGATCTTGAAGCAGGGACATTTTTACTTCCTTCAATACTTTGTGTTATCTTCTTAAGTGCCTCAAAATGTCTTTTGCAGTACTTGAAGATTTGTCTTCTGAAACAGTAGAGCTCCTGGGGACACTTACTCCACTGTATGAGACTTGTCCAAGCTTGTTCAGTACTGAATTTCTTAAAATAGCACTTAAGTGTTGTCTAGGCCTTGTGCTTTTCACTTTGCAAGAAGTTGTCTCACCCTGAAGGATTAGATGCTTGACTTCTCCTGCCTAGAAGCACACATTTATAATTTAGGCAGCTTTTTATCTAATGGTGCGGCAGTCCTTGTAAGTTCTCTAAGAAAAAAATTAAGCTTTAATTAGAAGACCTGTTTAATTCTAAATTAATTTTAAATATTCTGTCTGTATTTGTTTCTCAGAATGTGATAAAAAGAAAAATGAGAAATTATTGTTTCATAGTCATATTTGTAGAAGAAATGCACAGAGTGTTAACAGTGGGGTTGATACCGCAGCAGATATCTGTTGGTCGTTAGGACTCCAACACTGTCTAGAATTAGCTCATTTTTTCATTGATGCATTCATGCATGCACTCCTGTGTACACATTCACTGAGCAAAAGGAACACTGAAAAACTGCGCATCTCTCATGGAAGTGAAACTCAGATGAAATTTCTGGCTGCTACACTTATCAAAGACAAACTACAGAAATAAAACAACTGCGGTGGAATTTCAGCTTTTATGTGGCTTCCGTGCCTTTGTTCCACAGTCCCGCTTACTGGAAAACCAGAGAGAGGAGTATCTTCACACGCCAATGTCTTCTCTCCTGATTCACTTTTACATGTAGAAACTGAGGTTTAGCAATTAATTTAGTGACATAAGGATTTCAGGATTATCATGATGAGCTATAATCAAACTCCTTGGATGGCTGAAGTGTCAGAGATCACTTTCCATACAGCCTGACTGCTGCACTGTCTTCCCTGCCAACATCTGTGGAGGTCCCGCCTGCAAACATAAGGATTGCATTACAGCAAGGCCTGCCATGGTGTGGCCATCATAGCTGCCCTAAAAAACTTGGATGTAGCTAAGATGTCTTTCCCATTTGATCTGACATTTAAGTCAGGACCTCAGCTGATAATTTTTCAGACTTCTGTAAACTTTTTTCATGTCTTAAAAACGTAGTCTTCCTTTTGTGGTAGACTTGACTGTGATAGTAACATTAAGGCCTAAAGCTGAACGACAACTTCCATTCTGTTCCTGAACTTGTATTCATCTTTCCTCTTCTTTTACTAACTGAGATGTTGACATTGTTATAGTGCCATGTCAATATTATGACTCCAGAACTTTTTGGTAAGTTTTCAATTAGTGGGTTTGTAATGAATATTTATGACAACATAGATTTTTCCAGGCCAAGATTCTACTATGTGAGGTCATATTAAAAATACTAAGCTGAATCATAGTTACTATGTTAACTTTTAAAAGAACATTTATAGAAAAATAATAGTTTACCATTAGAGTGTTGGCATTTTCTGCTTCTCAGATGCAGAGTCTGATTTTGCAGCCTCTCTGCTGGTTAAACTCTTGTTGAAATTCGTTTGCAGCAAGGTGGTTTTCTGTGCAAGATTACCCAATGTCACACACAAGTGTGGCTGTCTCTGTCTTTGTAGTAACACAGGAAGTTATTAGTCCTTGCTCTGACCAAGAAACCACTATAAAGAAATGTTAAGTCCAACAATTTCATGAACTTACTGTTGTATCCTTCCTGTTTTATTTCAATTCATCTTGAAAATTGCTCTCTTTTATTGCTTTTATTTTTAGTAACTGATTTGTTAGCATTTTGTGATGTTCACCATGTCTTGTGCTGTGGCTACATGAGCAAATAAATCAGCGCAATAGGAGCAGATTAGCTGATTAAAGAAGTTGGTGCTGAGGTTTCTGCATCCACTACAGTACTACTGCAGTACTACATGTATTTTTGAGATTTTTTTTCAGAATAAATTCAGTATGATCTCCACATCACGGTATGAAGCTGTTCAAAGAGGGCAGCCATTGGTTCAAACCCCCTGTCCCTGTAAATTGGTTCACACTTGACAAAATTTCAGTTCAGTCTTTTTGAAAGGAATCAAACAAGGTTGCTGTGTGAATCAAACCAGCGCTCAGTGTCTGGGTTCAGGTGGGGGCTTGCTTCCAAGCTGCTCCACTGCTGTATCCAAAACACACATGTAGGCACAGATCAGCTGGCTCTGACTTCTTATAAGGGAAGCTTTCTGAATTTCTGAAAGCTAAATCTCAGTAAGGTTTCTCTAATCGGACAGTTAGTACATAAATCATTTTTGAAAGTGTAGGTCACAATAAATAAATAATAGATGGTTTATCTGAGTCCATGCATAGGAGTAGTTGCACTGCCGTTAAAAGAAGTGAAAGCTTAAAAGCTTTCCAAGTAAGGTGACTTCACAGGAAAATGAAATTCCTGGAGACTGAAGTACTCAAAAATTTGGGTAAATTTGGGGAATTATTTCAGCCAAAATTTAGAAGCTGAAGTAGGATAGCATTCTAGCGTATAAAAACATTTTATTTTATAGATGAAAGCTTTTCAGACTTTCAAAACATTTCACTTTGGGTTGGAAGACATAGCTAACTTCTTTTTTTTAAAAGAAAAATTCTGCCAGAAAGCCAGAGACATTTCTTTCAGTTCCATTTTTTCCTGAATTGTTTTTCTCAAAACCACAAAATGGAAAAATCAATTTATTCACCTGCTGTTTCTTATGTTTAATTAGCTTCAGATGCAGAATCTTAAATTATCCTCATCTCCAGGGAGAGTCTGTGTCAAAATTTTCTATAAAGCAGCTTCTGTAAATCAGAGCATTATATAAATAAAAGGAATATAGAGCTTAGAGCACTGCTGCTTCTCTGATCTCATCATTAGCCAGAGACTGCTGTATTTTAAAAAGATTCTTGTGCTCTGCTTCTGGTTCCAGCCCAAACCTGGAACTTCAGACACTTGACAAAACATGGAAAAAAGTGAAAGCATGTGCTGGTCTGGTGCTCCACCTGAACCAGGTCACCCATTTACTGGCAAGAAGAATCTGATAGGATGAGGCTTTGTGGTCATGCATGAGCAGACACCCAAGGGGACACTACTGCAAATGAGCTTGGATGGAAGTGTAGGGAACCACTGTCCTTGGCTTGGTTCTGTTGTTTGACGCTGTTCCTTTTTGCCCTGTGTAGGCACTCCTCTCCTCTGCAGTGAAGCAGAGGAGGCATATGCCTGTGCCATGCCAGGACAGCCTGGCAGTTAGATGCAAACTACTTCTTTGTTTTGGCAGTTTAAGCTAAAACATGTCCTCCTGCCATGCAGCACTGGAGGTGGACGCAAGGCAGAGGAGGGTTCAGCTGCTGGTTGCCTTTTCTGGAATCTGCCTGGCAGAGCTCTGGTACAGGCAGTCCTAATTCAAGGGTATGAGTGCATTCTTTTGCATATGTGTTACATCTTTAAGGTACAGATTTTGGGGAGGTTATTTCATAATATACAATATATTAGGATGTTTAACAGTCAGCTATATTATGCTAATAATATACTGTTGATCTGAAATCCCTGAACTGGAAATCAAAATAAAACTAAAAGGAAATTCTCCCTGGTCCTTCAATATCTGACCATTGTTAGAGGGTATTGAAATGCTTTGCCAGGGGGATGCTTCCTTTCTGATGCAGTACAAAGAGACCTGGGCTTAAGAAGGCTGACTGATTTGCCCAGTATCACAGTTTGGTGGCACAATTTAGTTCCCAACCCCAGGTCCAGCCATAGTTCTCACTACCTCTCTTAGTTGTAAGTTAATCTAAGTAGTGCCATAAAGCCATATTATTTGAGTGTGTTAATAATTCTGAATTATCCTGAAGTAACTGGTTTGTAGTAAACAAACAAACAAAAAAAAAATGAAAGGAAAATTCTTGTCACAGTTTTGCTGGTGAATGGAGACACACACCAAGGTGATGAAAGGGATAAAATGTTCCTATGGCACATCTTTACCGTGTGATCCCATTGCTCATGATCAGCACTCCTGGTTTTTGTGGAAGCTGTTCCTAGATTTCGCCTGTCTACGAGGAGACAGAAATGCTCTGCCCTAGGGAGAGCAATTGAGGGGAAAAAAGTGTTTCTTAAAATCCTCAGTAAAAGTCTCTGTGCTTTATCTAGAGCTCATTAGAGAGTTTAAAGAAAACCCAGTGTTGTGTTTAAATGCTTTTTCCCCCTCCGTTTTATAGATAGTTAAATGGCACACAGGTTGTGGCTGTCTCAGCCATCAAAAGCTGAGAAAGGAGGTTAAAAGACCCCAGGGATCCTTCACATTAATTACTACCACTGTCAGTTGGTGTGAAACCATGTTTGGGCCTTTTAGAAAGGAAGGGAGTGTAATTTGTGCTTTTGGTTTAGGCTGAAACAAATCCTACACATACTGATGGTATATACTCACGTGTAAAAATGAATAATTTCTTTCCACTGCATTCTTGTAGTTAATCTGGAAAAAATTTATGGGAAACCCCCTCACCCTGCCCTAATAATTCCAAGTGAATTTTAGCAACCTGAATTGGCAGTCTGTAAAACTGACTTGAATTAATTGGAAACCTAATCCATGGAAATTCTCTAAAAAATGCATTATTCACTCCAGTGTAACAGCAGGGAGGAGAAATGAAAGAAGCAGAGAGGAAAAGCAGAAGCAGCACCTAAGGCAAAGGGCTGTCATTTGAATTTCATAACCGAGGGTGAGACAAAGACACCTCTTTGTCCAAGTAAATTACCTTCCGAAAGGGAAAATCTGAAGAAAATACAGGACTACACAGTCAGAGCACCGGGGCTGGTTGGACTGCATCGCCCATGTTTTACAGTGATGCACAAGAACAACCAAAGTGCAGTGAAGTTTCTATAGCACCATTGCACAATGCTTGGGATGCATTTGCCCCACAGTCCGTCACTTGATTTTGTCTTTTGTTGACAGCCTGCTGAGAGATAAGTGTAAGAAGAAAGAATTGATGTGTGCCACAGCTAAAAGAAGACTTGTTTGAAATCAGTTCCCACACCTGCATCCTGCCCCATGTGATGGCAAACAAAAAATACTCATTATACGCAAGATACTAAACATCTGTATGCGTGCAGAGAAGTAGCAAAGGTTGAAAAGATAGAAATTATCTGGAGAACATAGCTGACAATTGACAATTATCTCGACAACTGGCGATTATCTGGCATTACCTAACAACTATACCTCTGGAGGCTAGAGAAAGACAATAGGAGCTGGAGGGAAAGCAGCTGAAAACCTGTTTTTCATTTTTAAGAGTTAGCTGAACATCCATGGACTACAACCTAATGCTATTTTTTCTAGTCACAACAGTAGGTGTTACTGCTAGAAAAGACAACCTCCAATTAAGTCCCTTCCTGAGTAGGGAAATGTTTGAGGCTATTCCATCGCACTGGCTGGGTCCTGAACAGGGTGCTGAGGCTGAAAACCGATGCAGCAAACCAGGAGAGCGGTTGTCTGCAGGCGCAGAGCTGAACCAGCTCTGTGGGGTGATACAGGTGTCAGGGACTGGGCCGTGCTGCTGATTGGAGAGCAGCAGGATGAGGCCTTTTGGCAGCTGTGGGTTGCAGGATCTGCTCACAGGTCTGCTGAATCCACATCTTAGCCCCTGCACTTTCACTTGGCAATGTTATGCTTCTCCTGAAATCTTTTGTACTATTCTGCACAATGCTCATCCTTTTGGAAGGGGTACTGTGTTAATCCACCCTGGTAAGCTGCACAGTTTGCCCACCAAAATTTGGCACGCAGACAAATTTTTATCTTGGGAATTCAGTGTTTCAAAAAAAAATAAAAAATAAAGAGAGAACAAACAATTGAAGTCTCCATTAGGGATGGAGAAACTGAATGCAGTCTTGTTCTTGCAGAAATACAAACTCTTTTTTTTCATCCTCCTCAGCGGAAGCGTAGAGAAACTTAAAGCATGGAGCAGCCTTATTATTTTTAATTAGAACTGCATCCCCAATGCACTATGACCTGCTTTTTGGCTTTGCCACATATGCGTTTTACGATGTGTAATCTCCCAGTGTCTGCTTCCGTCACCTATAAATCGGGCTGTATGCAGCCGGGCTGTGTGCAGGCACGGGGTGAGGAGGAGGCCGTGCTGCCTCCCAGCCGCTCCCCGGCATGGTTGTAATTCATGCACAAAACTGCTCCTCTGCCTACATGTGCACACCTTGCATGGGGGCATGCAGGTTAATTAATTGTTGTTTGAGAAATGCTTTCAGATATTTGGAAGGAAGTGCAAGTGAATAAAAAATGATTAAATTAATTTTCAGGTTGGTGTAATCGTGGTACAAGCAAGGAAGGATAATTGTGGCCTATGCAGCCTCGGGTCCTGGCCGGCATAGGCACAGATGTGTGGAGCTTTGGCATTCCTCACAGGGAGCATGTGGGACAAAGGGTGACATTGCTGCAGCCTGAATTTGTACCTTTTGTGTTAGACTCTCCTGGAGAAGGTGGCTGCTTCACAGAGGTTTAACATTTTCAAGGATCTGATGAAAGTCATGTTCTCTATGCCTGACACAGGTTATTTGGTGTTTGGTGATGGGACGAGATACAGGTGTACCACAGAGCAGTAATCCTCTGCAAAGAGCTAATGAAAGGCCTAATTACTTTCTTCATCTGTGACTGAGAAGCTGATTAGAAGCAGCTGCTGCAGCTCTGGCCCCTCCAGCAAGGGAGCAGGCAGAGGCCTGAGGCTGCCCAAGGAGCCACTAGAGGGAAAATGGAGGAGGCAGGGAGCAACGCGAGGCTGAGGAGGTGAGATCTCTGCTGCTCGCCAGGTATCTGTGTGCAAAGTACGGAGAGAGGGCCTGGGGTCTTCTCCCCACTTGATGTGGGAGAAAGTTAAAGACGTGGAAGATGAATGGAGTCTTTAGTGGGGCATAGCCTGTAGCTCTCTGATCTCTAGTATGGAAAATTAATCCTTTTTGCTTGAGGAATGGTGAACACCTGAAGTATGCAGATGGAAAAGCCTATGGGTTTTGTGCCCAAGAAAAGAATTGCCTGTGTGGGTATTCTCTGAGCCTGTTTTGTAATTTAAAATGCATTTGCTGTGAAAACTCTGTAAGCTTCTCTGTAATCTCTAATGTGTTTGATTAGAAAAATCATGTATGTGTAATGATCTGAGAAGATGGCTATGTGTTTTGTTATTCTGGAAAGTAATTTTCCTCAGCTTTAGTTCACAAACCTATGGTAGCAGAGAAGAACATATAAAGGTCAGACTCCTCGTTTCCCCCTAACAAATCCTCATTTCCCCTCTTTCAAAAACAAAAGAGAATTTCAGAATTCGGTGGCTGAGCAAGGTAGTAGCTTCTTGGTTCCTCTCCTTCTTTTCTACTGTGTGGAAATCTTTGTGTGTGTTAAGAAAACCAGGAGGGACACACCCCCCATCAGCTACTTTCGTAGGCTCTTTCTTTCTGGCAGATACAGTTGTATACTAGTTTTTCTGATTACAAAACCTAGCAATAATGTCTGGTTAATCCAGATATGATTGCCGGAGCCTATTATGTCCCACTTCTTGTACACAGTATGAGCATCAGATGTTTCTCTGGTCCACTTGTGAAAACAGGAGTGAAGAGTCTTTTTTTTTTTTTTTTTCCTTTTTTTCTTTTTCTGTATATGTTTGAGCAAAGGAAGGATTGGGGTGTTTTCAGGTGCCTTTCTGGTGCTCTGCTTTGAACAATCCCTTAGTATCTCCCAGGAGCAGCCTGTTAGTTCTTAATATCAGAGCGCTTTGCACTTCTCCGTGTTCGCTAGGAGCCAAAGTTCTAGTCACTTGGTTTAAACTGATTTACCCAGAACAATCTGTGGGATACCACAGTATGATTTAATGAATTGTGTGCCCACAAATGAGATAAAACTCACAACATGCTTAAATGACTGCATAACTGTTTGTCCTACAAATGCAGCAGCTGAAAGCTGTACTGTTCATCCTTTTCCAAGCACTGTCAAAATCTGCAAATAAGTTTTCACAGCAACAAGGTAACCATTAGTCACTGATGGGAAACACATGTGCAATTGTGTTAGGCTGCTGCTTTGAAATGCCTGGTTGTGTTTTAAAGATTCTGCATTTAATGGTGATATTGTGAAGGCTATTGTTAACTTCTTTGGTGCAGATGAATTTGTGGGTGTGAACTTAGTGATGCTTGGAGACATGACGCTTTCTTGTCAAGGAAGGAACTTAGTCTGCTCTTCATTTTCATTCTTTTGGACAGTAAGATCATACAGATCTTGAGATTAAGCTAAATGTATGGTTCATTCATTTATTTATATTCACATTCATGGCTTGAATTGTTGTTTTGGGGGCTTGTACTGCAGATTCTCCATTTCCTGGAGCTTTCCAACCCACTTCACCTGCTGATAGGGACTGGGGTGTGTGAGTGGTGATGGTGTGCAGCATCTGAACTTGTAGGGTCATTCTTTGAATGACCTCTGCCACCCCAAGGGTGAGATGGTTAGTGCTGGATAGCCTAAACCAGAAAAAAAACAACTGGAGCTACGTGTTGGCAGCAAACAGCAAGATCAGAAATCTGTATATAAGGGAAGAACGTTGT
This sequence comes from Penelope pileata, assembly GCA_013396635.1. Classification (NCBI taxonomy): domain Eukaryota; kingdom Metazoa; phylum Chordata; class Aves; order Galliformes; family Cracidae; genus Penelope; species Penelope pileata. Next base: position 1,571,647 of record WBMW01003491.1, read on the forward strand.
GGGGCAACTCCTAATGTGAGGAATCTTTCAGGGATTTCTCTGTCCCCTAGGGAAAACAGAGTCCTTCATTTTTGGGGTAGCCTGCAGGACAAACACTGTGAGACTACTACTCTCTTGTGGTAAAGTTTCAGCTGTGACAAAGCACAGTTAATGGAAAAAAAGAAGAAAAAATGTAGCAGTGAGTTAGAAAAAGAGGGTAAAAGACAAAAGGTGAAAAGAGAGAGAGGTGTCAGGTTTCTTCTGGCATTCATGTGCTCTGAATATAGAGTCTGAATATATTTTCCAGAAGAGGATTTCCCCTTACATTTGCAATTCAAAGCTTCTAGCAAATTCCACTGTTTCCCTTGGCACTTCTTCAGCCTCTGTGGATTTTCCAGTTCTGCTTTTTAGATGCAGTGTGGTTGTCAAACTGCGGAGTTTTATTTATTTTCTTCCCTGAAGTAATGTGGCTGAGGGTGTATCGTGGCATTCTTTAAGATTTTGGTTCAGAACCTGAAAATGTGCAGTGACTCCATTCTATTCTGGATTTCTGGTTCAGTTCATGATCTTTAGGACTCCTCACATGTCTTCACAATGTTTTCTGTCTTCCTTTGCTTTATTCCCATGCATGAATAAATGAATAAGAAGAAATGGGATTCTCAGTGGTATGGGTAGCTGATGATGCACCACTACTATAATAGGTTGGTTGGGACGTGTTCAAAAAGAAAAAAAAAATAACGTCAAAGTGGATGATATACTTGCAGTGGTAAGTAGAGAAATAAGAGATTTGCTACATCACTGTCTTGGAAACAGAAGAGTTTTTAGACCAAGTTGTAGCCAACTCCTCCCTATGTGCCCTTCCAAATTGTTCTTTTTTGGCTAGTCACTCTGAAATCACATAAACAATGTTTTTTAAGTTCTTATCTAATGGTAAACAGTACAGATGGTAGTTTTTCTTATTTTTACTTTTCCTAGATCTCTGAGTGTATGAAATTAATATTTCTTAAAAGTGGCTTAGTTTACACACATGTTATTGACAAATAGGAAATATTTTTCAGCTCGTTAAACGACCACAAAACAGTAATCACTGGAATCTTAATATTTGGAGAGAGGCTTTAAGCTGTAGAGCAGAGAAGTAGCTAACATGTGGCTCTTCAAAGGCCCGCATGCAGTGAAGATGTGTTAAGAAAGTGAAAATTGTTTCAACTTGTTCTGAACTGAAGTAGGATCCTGCTAATGGATCTATTACCAATATGAAGACATGCAGTAAGGCTTTTACTAATCACTGCTGTGATGGGCTGGTTAAAGTATTTGGGATAAGCTGCAGTAATAGCTAATTGTATGTGGAGGCCCAGCAGCCTGACCAGGCAAAGGGTTTCAAAGGGCTGCATGGGAGAATTCACTTCACAAGAGGCCCCTTTCAGATACTCTCCAGGTTTGGAGCTCCTTTCCCTTTAGTACGCATTCTGGGAAAGCACTTTTATAATCCTCCTTTAGAGTTATTGCAAGCAAACGCGGTGATGGTTCAATGAAAAAGCATGAAAACAGTAATGGAATTTCTTTTCTTTTTTTCTTTCTTCCTTTCCTAATAGGCCCTTTAGAAAGTCAGGCCATATGTGAAGGCTTATTAGCCAGAGGCCAGGTTGGGAAAGAACTGTTGTAAATTACCAAAATGAATTTGCAAATAAACCTAGAAAGCCTGCAATCAAGTTCTAAATTTGTACATAAAACAAAAACAACAAAAAACCCTCTATAATTATTTGGTGTCTTATGACAGTACAAATAATGCTATGTGTAATTTTTATGAGACTGAAATTTACTAGGCAGAAAGAGTATTGTAAGGAAAAGTTTAGGATGTGGTGTATTTCTCTTATAAAAAAGCTATTTATTTTTTCTCCTCTGTGTCTTAATATGTTTCTTGCAAAAATGATTTTTGGTAGACTATATGCACGTGCTGGGTGACCTACGTATAAAACATAAATGCATTGCATTGTTTCATGTAGCTGAAATTCTGAGAAAGTGGGGAAAGGAGGTATTGTTTCTCCCTCAATGTACAAGGCTTTAAATAAAAAAAAAAAAAAAAAAAAATTACAAACAGTTTTTGATCTACAAGTGTTTATATTTGTTCTTAACGTGTTACAGGTACGCACATTGCAGAACTGACGTTTTTCTTGCTTTTGTGCCAGTGTAAGTAGAAATGATGAAGAAACTACAGAAATGATGAGAAAATTTTATTTCCAATTCAGTTATGATCTGAATTCTTTATAGATTACAAGACCCCTCTGTTCAAAGGTCTCTGAAAACTGTCATTTCTACCCTTTCCTGTAAGAAAGCTGGCTATCCACCCTTCCCTTCTGTTGAAGGGTGAAGAGCTGTTAATTGTTTGCTTAATTTAAATGGGTGAGATCCGGAAGGTTAATGTAAATTTGGTGTATTTCAGAAGAAATGTGCATTGCGTATATAGTACAGTGTTCTTTGGAGGGAACATTTGTTGTTTCCTCCCCAAACTGCTGTTAGCTACAGCATGGTCTGTCTGGTTGAAGTAACACCTCTTCTTTACATTAATCACTTTTTCAGTTTTGAACATTCTGACCAAACAGAAAACAATCTGCAGAGTGAAATTAGAAGAACTGAAATGTAACTTTGATTCTGAAACTGGAGCAGTCTAAACTTTCTTGCAGCTTATTTATCTTATTAACTCGTTATTTAAAAATAAATCTTATTGCTGAAACATCTTAGAAATCACCAAGTGGGGCATGTAAATGGAAAGTAATGAAAAGGATAAACGAGAAGGATTTTCTATATTGTACATTTCCCCCTATATATTATAAAACAGTGATCTTGCTTCTAGTTTATAAACTCCTTAAACGTTTACTTTTTGTAAGTAGTTCTTCATACATTACACTTCTTAGATGCTATAGATGGTTTTCTAAATGTCTCAGATCGGTTTAGTACATCTTTGTCCCGCTTTGGTTGTTTTATCTTTGGGATTAAAATTTTGTGAAGGTTCCAGCAAACATTGAGAACTAAGAATTTGGAATGATTTTGTGCAGACTAACTGGGAGGAGGAAGAATAAAAAAATGCGTGTTTAAGATGGCAGGAAATAGCAGCTCTTTTCTGACCATCTATAGGTGAAGGGAGAAGAAAATGGAAAAGAACAGCACAAAGAACATAAGCTGCATTTGTTGTTTTATTTTCCTTCCCTGACAGGGTGGGTGGGGAGGGTCTCTAGACTGTAGTGCAAGTGGTTGGTTATGGAAAACAGCAGACTTGCTACCTTTCTAAGCTGGGGAGAATAGAAATGGTTGCAATGTGGCAGATAAAAATTGCCAACTGAACAAGCCCAAAGCAACATGGACAGGAAGAAAAGCTTGTGCTGGAAGCTTCCAGGGCTCAGATGTACTGTCACTGTTTTACTCTGTGTAAAGCAGCAGCAGCCTAGTAGGAGTAAAAGATTTTCCTTTAGTATCCTTATCTGACAGTATATCACACTCATATGTTAAGTTGTTGGAAAATGATTTCCTTTTGGCGGAAAAATTAATTTTATATATGCATTTTAAGCATAATAAAAGTCAATGCTTATTTAGAAATTTATTGTCTTCCGTATCTGAGAAGTTTACTGGACACACTAATTGAGCACATCTCTGTGGTTCCTTGTGGCACAACACAGATTAGCCAGGAACTCTGTGAATTAACATAGATTTGGCTACAGATAGAAGTGCAAACAAAATCGCCGTCATCATGGTTTAAATTCATTAATATTTACAACTGTTGCTTTAAACTAGATTTGTTTTTAAAAAGGTTGATTATGAGAATCTTTCTGTGTTGCTAAGATGAAAGAAAATGAGCACATAGCTGGTAAGCTGTGGCATGGATATTCATAATACCTTTTGATATAAGAAAATGATATAAAAATTGCAGTACAGAGCAGCGCATTAAAATTTCAGTTATGCTTGTTGAAAAAGATCTTTTTCTATTATCACTGTTTTGTAGAATTATTGTAAAACTCAATAGTGTTTATTGCCTGGGCTTCTGGAAAAATCCAACAGATTGAGTTGCTTACTTTAGCAGTAATATAGTAAACCCTTATCTCTGCTTTCTCAATTACTTCCAGTGCATCTTAAACAGAGCACCTATGACTGAACTCCCAATTTAGCATCTTTAGTCTGATTTATTTCTTTTCCCCTCCGAGAAAACTGATTGTAAAAATGGCCTAATGAGCATGCTGCAAGGCCTGGACAGGTGCTGGAAACCTAGGATGCTGAAACAGCTTTGCAGCACTGTGTTTAGCTACTGCTGAGATAGCATGCTGTGTTTGGCAAACAGCTGAATATAGGAGCAGGTGAAGTTCGGCATTGATGTTTATATCAGATTGTGAAATGGGATAATGCTCCGCCATCCTGGGTGTTAAGATGAACATTATCTTCTGCTGTTTTAAGTTTATCTGCAGCTTCATGGACTCTATTCAAACTCTCCTCTATGCTGGACGTGATTGAATTTCAAAAGAAACGGAAAAATGAGTGCTTTAAATAATAACAATAATAATAAAAATCCCCTCAAGGCTAGAGCTCCCAAAGAAATCCTTCATTTTCAAAAAGATTAATGAAGGGTAACTGTTTAAATAGCAAATCTATTTTTTTTCTTCTGAAGTAGCGTTGCAGTTAAGTGGCAGAGTTGTCAATTTTTTGGCTTACTGGAAAAAGCTTTGCTGTACATTGGACGTAACTTATTTTCCTTTTTCTTCACCCCCATCTTTTTAAATATGAATTTCCATCCTCCTCTGAAGAGGAATATTGACAAAGCAAGAGAGGGTTGTTCAGAGATCAAGTGCATCTCAGCAAGCTGTCCATGCTTTCTATCAGCTCTGATATGGGAGCAATTAGTCCTGTGTCTAAGAAGCTAATGCCAACTTAACACCCTTTCTGTTCTTGACCCCAATCCTCAAGAGTTCATGGAGAGGAGCTGTTACCATGACTGTGTAATGCAGGCACGTACACGTTTAGAACAGTTTTCTGAGCAGCAATCAACAAGCAAACAACTTCTGGTCTTTTCTGACTGTTGCCCACAAAAAGGTTTTTAAAGAAGAAAGAACTGAGGCTTCTGAGAGGCCTGGCTGATTAAGAGCTTTGTGATCTAACAGCAATAAACGCAGGATTGTCTCCAGTGGGATAGTTGTCTAGCCATAGTGCTGGCATTCAAAACTTAAGTATCCTGAAGTCAGGCTTCAATGCTGGTGTATTTAATAAGCTACTACATAAAGGCCACGCATGAATGCATTTGATAGATTATTTTAAGGAGGAAAGTAGTATTTAACAGTTTAGTTCTGGTGTTGTGGTTTTTTAAACGATCTGCTGTTCAGCTTATTTCTACCTGACCATGAAATCATCAGGAATTTTGCTTTGTTAGAGCAGTTACATCACTGTAGAAGGAAAATTGATGAACTTGCATGATGCTTGTTTCTGCTGTGCAAGCATTCAATATTTCACATGATAACTTCAATAAATTTCATGCCTTTCTTAGAGGGACAAGTCTGGTAAAGAAACATATTTAAAATCTATTTTTAGTTAACAGTTAACATGACCAAGGCAAGTTTCAGACAGGTTAGCGGGAAGTGAGAAGTTTCCAATGTCCTGAGGCATCCAGTTCCCCTGATGTTTCATATGTGGTTAAACTGCTGTTTCTAGGTGTAAATATTGCCAAATTGCTGCTGGGTTTTTTATATTAATTACAGAAATGTAACAGTGCAAAATAAACTTGATAAGCTGCATGGAGGCAGAGAGTGAGTTGCTTATGCTCTTCTCTTGGCTAACTCAGCAGTTAGCAAGAACCCTCTCCAATCTTTTTAAACTAAAGGCTGCTATGAATCATGTTGTGCACAGTGGCCTCAGCTTAATGAATATACATACATGTATTTGTAAGTAGATGCAGTAAAACACTTCTGCTTCTATCTATTCCTCTTTATTCTATTAAATTTGGTTTCCTCTTAGAATGGAGATACAAAGAGAAAGGAAACCTGAGCAAAAAACCAGACTCTAACAAAGTAGAGGTTGCACATTTTTAATGTGCAAGGGGAATTTTTTTCCCGATCTATAATGACAGGATTACTCTTCTGCTAGGCAGTCTTGGCTGATGTGTGTTCATTTTTTTTCTTTATTTAAAAAAACAATTTTGGGCTGTTACTTTGTAAGGTCTGTCTAAAGTGATTGTGCTGCTGTGGAAATATTTGACGGAGACTTTTGGTGGGACTTTGGAATAAAAAGGAAAGGTGGGCTAGCAGATGGCAGTACCCTCCAAATGATGAGCAGTTCTTAAGTAGGAGGGTTGGAAAAGCTGGAGAAAGAAGATGCTGCCCTGTATCTTGCTGTGCAGGCAAGGAATGACCCCAGGTGTATGCTACCTTTGTGCAGCAGTCTCACAGGGTGACGGCTGTCATCTGTGACCCTTCATCCTGCCCTCTCATTGGAGTGGGTGCAGAAAGGGACAGCAGAGTCAGAGCAGAAAGAAAACGTTATCTCTGGTATGGAAGTCTATAATTACTACCTTCCTCATGATGATGGTATGTTCTTTAATGTAGCTGTTTACCTCTGTGGAGCAAACAAAACTAAGTGTCCAGCTTGGCCCTTTTTTAGAGGTGATCTTGGAGTGTATAGTAGCTCTGGGACCAGACATTATGCACTAAAAGCTATTTATTCATTATGTCCTGTAAACAGGGGTAATTGCCTTGGGTGTTGTGTTAGTGCCATGTGATACAGGGTAAACAAACTAGTCTAATAGATTCAGATTAGTATGAATAATTAAAATGCAAGAAAAATGCACTCATGGCAGATTTCTTTCACTCTCTCTTCACCTCCACTTTGTGGTGCAGAGCTCTGAGGAGAATGTGGTGGCCATCTTGTCTCAAAGCTTTCCCGCTGCTCGTTATGAGGTGTGCGTGGAGAGGAGAAAATGGCTGCTTCTCCTTGTGCTGTCTCGCCAAAACAGATATGAGTGACACAATGCTGCAGATAAGGTGCTAATCCTCTCAGGAGATGACTGAGTTAGACTCTTAAATGTTTTAAGTAATAACTTATTCTTTTTGCAGCCTGAGAGCCATGTACAAATTTCCCTGTGCTTGGGTCTAGTCAGAAAAGAGGTGCCAGGCTGGAGGACTATGGCAGCCATGGCTGTGCCTACTGAGCAGCTGACTGGGGGCTGTAGTTACCTCCTGCATGTAGGACTTTGCATAACAGAATGGCCTTGAGCATCTCGTCCAGATCAAAGCGGGAAGTGCTACTCCATAGGCAGTAGCGAGCCTTAACTTTGTTCCTCTCTCTCCTATTGCACGCTTCTCTCTGGAACACTTATCTGAGTCTCTGCCAACTCTCTTTGGAAAATTGTTCCTCCCAGTAACGAGTCATAATGATTCTTGCTGGCACTGCTGATGTCCCTGTGTTATACAGTGTTGGTTTTGGTTTTGACTGTGCACCATAGCACTTGGACCTTAACAAATAATTTGAGTCTATGCAGGTTTGGTGAGCATGTCTTATTGCTCTCTATTGCAGTGCAGGTGTCTCAGTGCCATTTCTTATTTATCTCAACCTCTCCCTCTCTCTGGAAAAAGGCAGTTTTTAAAGTTACTTCCTCCATGCTGTCATGTTTTCCACTCCAATCTTCCTCTGTACTGTAGTTTTGTTTGGAAAAAGCGATCTAACTTTACTGCTGTTATATGTAGATGACGTGGTAATGGTTAGCAAGCTCATGTCAAAGGGCTGTTGTCTCCACGTCCCCAGCACACAGGAATATTGACTGATAGAAAGGTCACACTGAAGTGTGGGGACTGACAGAATAAATTGACCAAGACTTTGGTATGAGAGAATACTTAAGACTTGGAAAAATTGCCTGCACTTACAGATTTCTGCACAGGTCTTAAATTCTTTATTTTCCTTTTGAAATGTGTCTTTGGTGTTGGAATTATGAGTGTATTGATAATCTGATCTATAGTATTTCATCTTAATGTGAGGCACTTATTGAAGGATTAAGCAAGTCCAGGGAGTATGGCTGGATAGTTTCCCCTTGGAGGTAAACCCCACAATTCAATTCTTCTAGTCTGTACTTAAAAAATATATTAAACAACAAAACAAACAAAAAAACCAAACCAAAACAAAAAAGCAAGCAAAGAAACAACCAAAAAGCAATGAAGAAACCCAACCCCACAAACAACAACAATAAAACACCACCCTATACTGCCCTCCCATATCCCCAAGAACAAATTCATGGAAAAATCTTCGGTTACTATTAAGTTCTAACACAGCTTTGTAAAATAAAACACTAAGGGCCTTGTGTGATAATCTCAGAGGCTTAAATGGAAGGAAATTCGAAGTCAAGGTTGTACCTGAGTCATTGTCAGAGGGTTGTACACTTGTAAGCAAATATACAATATACTATGTGTCAATGATTCAAATGCTGAGCAATTAAATTGTTCAGTTCTTAATACTAGCAAATAGCAAGCATTACTTGCATTACATTTATGAACTGATATTAAATATTTATTTCATCTCTGCTTATTGGGGTCCTGCAGCGTATGTGCCAACAGTTCTACATCTATCCTCACAGTTTTTAATAGAATAGCAATAATAGGGACTCTGTAGCTACTCAACATTCATACTGAAACAATTAATTTGTGCTTAAATACGGTTGAATTTGAGTCTTCCTCATTTCCTTGAGTATTCATGGTTTCTGGAGAGTAGGCTTCAATAGCAGTTCTCTCACTAAAAGTAATAAAAAAAAAAAAAAAGTCATTTAAAACAGGAGTACCTCTGGCTCTGATTTAAGTTGAGCCTCTTAAGCACAGTATGACAAACAGCTAACAGAATGAAAAGATGTTCTTAATTTTAAAGAAAGCAAACTTTCACTCCGGAAAGCGTCTGGAAAATGATGCTTTATTTGTGAAACTGCATCTTGTTGTCCACATGACCCCCTGCAGTTTAGCTGAGAAGATGCACAGCTCTAATCCATTTGGTGAAGCTTAACAGTTTGCTCTATATGCTTTTGATTGAGGAGATGTGTGGTATATTATGTCCTGTTCTGATTGCTGGTGGTGAGCAGCAGCAGTGTGCTTGTCTTGCTCTTACAGCTGCTCTAGGAGAGGTGAAACCCTTGGGGTTTAACCAGGCAGGTTGCTCCATGGCTTGCAGGGAGAGAGGCTTTTGGGAGGTAAGCAAGCAGGCAGCCTGCAGCAGCAAGCCTGCTCAGGCGGCTGGTGAGAAGAGTAACCCTCAGGCAAGCTTCGGAGGTGATGGGAAGGATGAGGACTGGGTTGTGATTGTAGAAATTTGAGACACCGAAAGTTGGCTAGTCCTACAAGTATGAGTTAAGAAGATTTCTATTTAACATTTGCATTTTAATCCAGCCCATTCAATATATCTGAAACTGTTAATAGAATATTAAAGAGCCTGCAATGCCTGGACTGTATCTATTTTAATAAAAATAGGCATTTTGCTTAGGATACTCTTGCATGATGATTCTCTGTTTCAGAAATAGAGATTATCCAAAATCAGTACTCTTTTTCCATAGCCTAATTGCGTTTCACAAGGTTCTTTGACAGAGAAGTTGAAATTTGGAGGTATTCTGCTTTTCATTGCTGTTGGACTGGACTGTACTCAATATGTTGACTGAAAACTAGAAAGAAAACAGCTATCCCACACAATCACCGCATCTCACAGTCTGATCCTCCTGTGGTATCCCCTTTGCTGTCGCGTACCCAGTTCTTATTTTAAAAGCAAATAGATACTGCTAAAGAAGGATAAGAGAAAAACAGGGGTACTGACACTAACAATAAAGCTAAAAGTCGTCTTTGGCTGTTTAGTGTATTTCAGCACTGTGCACCGGGTGTAACTGTGCACCTACCTATGCCTAGTTGTGTGTTTTCTATATCCAGGAGTGTTGTCTGAGCACTTACAACACTTACGAAATGGTTGTCTGAGATTCCTTTTTCTTTAAATTTCCCAACTCATTGCCTGTCCCTCTGCCCAGTGCCTGTGCAGTAGGTGGGATGCTTGATGTGCATTCTTGTGTGCACTGGATGGTGTCTCTTCTATTTCTGACCAGAATCCTAGGTGGATTGTTAGATTCTTATTGCATACCAAAGTACAGATTGCTTTGGGTGCAAATGAGACATGATATGACTTAGTCCTAAGAACTTATTTATTTAAAAAAAAAAAAGTTGACTGTTGCAGGGTCATAGTCCTCATAAGAAAAAATATGTGATTTGTTTTTAAAAACAAACAAAAAAAAGCCATCAAAACCCAATTCTTTTCCCAAAATTGACTGCAAATGTGCAAGTGTAAGTAACATTTGGGTTTCTTTAGCAAATTCCCAAGTGGTTCTGCAGTTGCCAAGGTAACAGTGCTACTTTTAATAACAATAAGGAAAGCATATAAAACTTTCACATTTCTCATTGTCTAAGATAATGCTGCTGTGATGCTGTAATAACGTTATTTGCATGTGCTTTCTTTTGTTCATTGAGAAGCATGTCTGGTTTATAAATTGGCTGTATAGTAGTGTCTAGCACAGTATGGTCTGGGTTCATTAGGACTCCTGAATTCTACAGCAATATGAAGAAATAAAGTATTTTTTTAGCTCATTCATTTCTTAGAGTGACCTTTCTGATTTGGCTTCCTGTGGTTGTCGTTGTAGAATATGGTTGCCTTACATTAGTTAGTTGAATATTGCTGTGATCTTTTTAATGCGAAAGATTCAGTATGTTGTAAGCAAATGTAGCAGATAGACTTCATGACTAAGCTACATTTCATAGAACATCAGGGGTACTTCTTTATTATTCATGGGAAGCTGTGCATTACCAAAGCAGATTCAGTTTTTAGTTCTGAAATGTTGTTCTTGCATCTTTCAGAGCTGCCCTTTTCAAGTCTAAATGAGTGTCTTCTGTTGTGCAATTTTTTTTTCCTGAAACTTGAGCTTCAATTGAACTTTGACAGACATCTCATTGTGGTTACTGTGGATATAAACTCCTAGGTCTGGGTGAATTATTTGCATTCTGAGTACTTGACCTCATGCTTCATTCTAACAGAGTCTTCCACCCTTCTGTCAAGATTTTGACACTTCATAAATGAGAGAAACCTGATTTCCTACTTAATATTTTTGCAATCAAACCTCTGATTTGATGCTTATTCTTTTTATAGCTTCTGTAGTTTTAGCAAAATTGAGTCTTTTAATTAAAAAGGTCAAAATAGACATTTAAGAGAATTTCACTGTCGATGTGGGTTATTTTCTTTCAAAACATTCCTATTACTTTTTCCTACCCTTGTTTTGAGGAAATTGCAATGAAATTGTATGAATAATTATAGACAACTGTCCCACCAACTGGGATGCTTGTTGATTTGGGAATAAGAAAGATTAATCTGTATAATAAATGCAGGCTATTTTTAAGATCAGCCTTTATGGACTGAAGTTGAGATGTGAAAGGAGGAACCACTTTCCCATCTACAGTCTTGTCAGTACTGACCCTTTTGGCTGGTCATCTCTCAACAACACGTAATGACCTCAGGGGAGGTCTCTTCTCTACCTCATCACTTTTCTTAGCTTCCTGTAATCTTCAGTTTCCCTCGTGGGGTCTGTGCCGTGGGGTCAGTGAGGGTTGACAGAAAAGGCATGTTGCTATTAAGGAGATCCGGTATAGGTCTTTGGGCAGGAGTGTACCTTGGAGCACACAGGATCCAAGGCAATAGTGTGGCAGAGGCCAAAAGAAGGTGTGTGTTTTGATAATCTTCTGAGATGCATGTCCTTAGATAGAACATCTCCCAGAGGGAAGTCTGGCACTCAGGGACACCTCTTTGACCTACTCAGTGCTGCTGTCGGTATTGGAAATGCTCTGTTACCTTAGATGTGAGATCACTAATACCAGCCCTGTATATCTGCTGTGCTTGTGTCATATAAATCTGCACTGGTAAACAATGATACTTTAGGATTAACAATTGGTGAGTTCATTTAAAATGGCTTTTTTTTTTTTTAAATCTTTTTTTGTAGCAGCTTTTGTAACATGAGATAAGGTTATTTTTTCTGGCTCTATATGTGAGGGCATGACAGCTTCTAATATTCAATATTTATTTAAAAAATCCTGGCTACATTTAGTACAGAAAAAGTTATCCTAGGGCAGAAAACTTGCTTAAGGTCTTTACCCCAGTGAAATCCTCCCTTTTTTGTCCTCTCTGCAGGAGTCAGTTCCAGCTTGGTTCTGTCATGAGATTCCTTTTTGCTTACACTAAGACGTTTTGGGGCAGGGATGGTCTTTTCTGCTTTGTTTGCATAGTGCCTAGGACAATGTGGTTCTTGTCCCTGGTGCGGCCACCTAAGCTGTGTTGTAAAGCAGATAATGGGTCACTGCAGTAATGAGGAGTATGGATCAGGCTGCTACGTGGCTTCTTTACCGTCTTTATAAAGAAGGTTATTGCCAGATGGAAGATGTACAGAGGAGAGTGGTGATGACCGTTAATAATGATATGTTATAGGAACAGACTAGAACAGATAGTATAGCTACTATAATTTACAGCTTGAGATATAACGTTGCTGATTTAAGCTCTGTACAAGATAAATTGTTTATAAATCTTTTCACCTCTATTCCAGGAAACTTGTTTTTAGCATAAGTATCTGGTGAGCTGTAACTTAAGAAGTGCAGAGCATTTCTTTCTTCATTGCAGATTTAATTCCTTAGTTAGGATTACAGTGACGAGTGTTTGTGTTTAAATAACAAAATGCTCTCTTAAATATAACAAGATTGCCTTCTGTCTCCTCTGTCCAGGCATTCATACACTAAAAGTGCAAATTTGCAATTTCCAGAAAACATTGTTGCCTGTTAGTGGCCAAAGGCTGACGTAATAGTAGACTGATGAAATCAAGATGTAATTTTCCACATCTTCGCTATTTCAGTTTGTTTGACATTAATCGTGCTGTTACCTAGTTTTACCTCTGTGCAAATGTTATTGATAATCTTCCTAATACAAGAGCCAATCCTTCATCCTCTGTTCATCTTTTTTCATTTGCTCTGCAGTTATCTGTTGGATAACAATTTTAAAAGAAAGTCTGTACCATGGTGCTGGTTTATAGGAAAAGGGAAAATGTTATTGAGGTGTTTTTTCTTTTTTTTTTTTTTTTGTTCCTTTATTTTTAATTGGTGAGGAAACAAAATTATTTGCAAGCATTTTGAAGTGCCTAGTTCTGCTTCATCAGGGTATCTGGGAGCTCCTCTGCTTATGGGATAAAATGCTCTGTAACACCTCCTAAGTTTTGTGCCCATCATCCCCTGTCTGGCACAGGCAAAGGTATGGGCTGAAATTCAGCATCTCCCTTTGAAATGCAGTGCTATGTCTAGACCCAATTGGTGATGCTGGAAAGAAGTGTTTGAAGAACGACTTAGAGAAAATGTGGCTGAGGACTAGAGGAAGATGTTTGAATTAGTGTCAAATGGTTCTGAAATTTACTTGGATGGATGGGCTTCTGCTGATTTGTTAGTGGGTCTGCCAGTAGGACTGCTGCTGCGTTAAAACACAGGCCTGTTCGGCCTTGGATGGAAAAACAGGAAATAACCTAAATCCAGTTAAGGACTGAGTTATTACAAGGTTCTGTCCTGGCTTAATTAGGAGCAGTGCTGGACTTCAGCACTGCTGGACAGGCTAAAGGAGCATTTGAGCTTTTTCTGTAAAACTTAATGGTCAGCAGAAAAAAAAAAGTTAAATTATAGTATGAAGCTGTGAAGAGAGCAATGAATGAAGCACTGGTGCTGTTTGCATGCTGGAGATGATACCGTGACATACTGGAACTTAGAGAAGCTCAGGTGACATTTTGATCAGCTTTCACTCAAACATGATGCAGCCTAGGGCCAGAGCTGGTAAACACTGTTTAGTTTTCTAATCTCACATGAAAGTTGACTGTTATTCACAAATTTAGTCACAAATACATTTTATTAATGTTCATCATGGACTGCTTGTTAACTATTCTCTTCACTCTGGGGTGAATGCCTAGCTGCTTGGCTCGCACAGATTAGGAGTTATTTCTGGATAGATTGCAGAGATTTTCCTACTGCTTGGCTTTATTTTATTTTTTGAAAGCTAAATGACTAGTTACAAATAGATCATGCAAAGCATTTCAAGATAATTTCCAGTAAGTGCTGCTCTTGTGGAATACTGATATCTGTGGAACTTTTCTTGTTTGGAAATGCTTGGAGTATCTAGTGGTTGAGTCACCGTCTTACCAACGAATAACCAAGCAGAAAAGCCAACACTTGTATTGGTGAAAACATCTACTAAAAATTGGTTCTCAAGTTTGATCAGATCTGTCAAACTGACTGAAAATTTTGATAGAACAGTTGAAAGTGGCTTTTTTTTCTTCTTTTTTTTGTCAGTGCTTGTAAACCAATCTAAAGCATTCAGTTTGGAAGCACTTGTCATGGATATTTGAAAGGTGTGGTTTTTGAGAGCAGAAACAACTTTATAGGAAAAAAAAAAGGGGAGGGTAAGGGAAAGGTAGTGGGCTGATTGAAGTGTTTAGGTCACTGCAGAGCAGGAAGTTGATGTAATTTGGCAGTTTTCATGGTGTTGGGAAGTAGAAAGGTGCTGCTGCTGAGAGGTGCTTGGCATGTGGAGACACCAATCTAAAGACGGCAAAGGTAGAGTTGAAAAAACTACCTGGCAAGTTGAGATATCTGAGGGCAATTATTGCTGTCACTGAGTGATGGAGTCCTCTTTTGGGTTTTCAGAAATTATTTTGTGTGGCAAGACGCTTCTGATCATGCTGGTTGCTGCAATGAGTGTCTAAGACTGAAGACTGTGGAGTTGTGAATTCTGTCTGATCGTAAACCACTTTGCTAAACATGTAGTGGCAATTACTGCTCAAGATCAAACATCTTTGACAACTGCAGTTGGAAAGGAATTACTGATAATCCTCCTGGTTATACTCAGAGCAACATTTGTTCTTTAAATTGATAGTAATTTAAAAAGCATTGTACGGGGATTCGATGGAAGAAGAATGCAACGTGCCCAAGGAAGTGGTTCAGAAATACCACTCCTTTTAATCCCTTTAATATGATGGAACTAGGTACCTGGACAGGTCTGCTAAGAAAACATTCCTGGTTGGAGTAATAGTGTTCTTGTTATTTATTACTGCTTAATGATTGAAAAATCATTTTTCAAGGATTGAACTTCAGAAGTAGTGCCGATCAGGCTTTGATTAGTAACTGAATGAAAGAAATCCAAGTATTCCTGGTAATCTTGCATGTGAGAAAGCAGTTGGATAAATTCAAAATGATTCAGGGATTACGAACAGAGAGAAAAAGCTGGCTTAAATTTTTTTATAAATCATCCTCGGGAAGCAAGAACTCTGTGGAATTGTCACAGAAACGAAGTGCTCTCCTATGGCTGCCTTCAGGCTGTGAGGTTACTCACGAGCCTGGGAGCAAGCCAGTGTCCAGGCACTCAGGCAAGGCAATGTCTTGCCAGCATTGCACAAATCAAAAATCTCTTCTGTCATTCATTCTGAACTCAAGGGATTTTCCTGCTCTAGGAGGAGAGTTGAGCTGGCCCTCATCTTGTTCAAAAAGTGAATTACTGTATTTTTCCCTTTTAGATCTGTTTGTGTACAGCATTTTTTTGCCGCAATGTAGCAATGTGTTAGGAACGAGAAAGTACATTCCACTACTGAGCTGGTTGCTTCTAGGCAAAGGGATGAAGGGGATTATTTACAGAAAAAACAGCAAAGAGCTTTGAGATTCTTTACAAAAAGTGTGAAGATACTTTATAATGCAGACTGTAAGCCAGCCAGATTTGAATCTTGACTTTTCTGCTTCCTCTTTGTGACATTCAGATGGGGCTGATAGGGAGATCACACCAAAATAACTTCCTGTGGTTGTGATTCTAGTGTTTCATGAAAGACTCATAAGGTCAAGTGGGTTTGTGAACTAATCTGCTTTTTCACTCGAGCAGAGTTTTGTGCTTCAAAGGCCAGGTCTCTTTGCAAGGTGTCGTAATTGTCAATGATTTCTTGTGAGGAAATAGCATGTCTTTAATTTTCAGTAAATAAAATAATTGAGCTAAAGGAGAAAAACATGGTATTTGAGTTTTAAAAAGTTTTTTAGTTGTGTAAGAACTATTGCACACTTGTAATTACCAAGTGGTGCTATAGCTGTGCAAGCTTTTTCAAGTAAAATGCTTGTGCCCTTGACTATCTGACTCACAGTGGCAGAACAGGCTGTTTAGTTACTGTGATAAAATGAGTTGAGTATCATGGCACTTAAACCTCTTGAATACTAATGGTTTTAAAGCACAGAGTTCTTGAAATGATGCCCACTCATCCTCATGCGATTCAGCCTGTTTCTCTGGCTCGGTTTTCTTCTAACCAGTGACTGTAATAATCCAACATCTGGACACTTAAGAAAAAAAAAAGATGGAGCAGAAATACATAGATATTTGATTTAAATTGTATGTGCAGTGTCCTATGGGATGAAAGGAATGCCAGAAGGATGCAGTGTAATGTTATTTATTCTAGGCTCTCCTGGAAAACTAATTTAGTAGCCAGCTTTCAGGATAAACATGTTTTGCAGTGGGGAGGCTGGGGAGTGGTGTTTTTCACTGATTGGCCACTTGGCTGCACCAGGAAAATCTTCAGCTGCTGATAAATGCAGGGCTGCTGGCCTGTGTAAGGCTTGGTTTGCTGTTTCTCTGCAGTGCTCCTAGCAGTGCTCCTAGCTCTCCACTGGCATCCTACTCGTACCTGTCCCTGGGAACAGCTTGAATATGAATCTTCAGGAAAAAGGGCATTGCATTAGTGGGACAGGTCCTGCTTTCTTCTTAGACTTCCTTAATTCATCAGATTAACAGTTGTTTGCAGGGAGTTCTGTCTGCAGGCATCAATCTCATTTATTCTGTGCAAACTTAATGAGAAAAATGTAACCATATGCACCTTTTAATAATGTAAGTGACTCAAGTTACTTTGTTTGAGCTGATTACCGTAAGCAGGACGAGGAACCAATATTTACTTTTACTTTAATCTTTTCCTGGTGATCCATAGGAACCGGCAAAATTAAGCAATAATTAGGACCTTATTCCCGTATAAGAAAACTCATGCCACTTAGTGTGTGGTGTCTTTGGTTAAAGGAAGAAATATGACTTTAAAAAAAATTTCAATCTTAAACTCTTGGTGAAATTTGAATATTGCTTTTGACTTTAGTGTTGCATCTTCTGAATAGCATGCATGTATGCACAAAATATTCTGTATGTATGGCCTGTAAAAGGTTTTCAGGATCATAGGATAAAAGTTGCTATATAAATACGAATTAAGGTATCTGATGAACTATGGCTCTAGGGCAGGGATGAGGGTGTTTGGCTAGGGCAGCTCATTACACCTCATCTGGAAGCTTTGGAGCACTCTATATCCAGTTCTTCCTTCCTTAAGTGACCTGGGTGATGTAAATGCTGCTGTATCCTGTTGTACAGCAGGCACTGCTTTGGTCACATGTCTCTGTGGTTTTACATAGACACATTCAGTCATACAATAGATTTAGGGGAAAAAAAAGATCTTTTCTAAGAAAGACTGAATAATAAATACCAAGGAGTTAAACAGTTAAGGAGCCAGTCCAACTGATAATTGCAAGTGCTCTTGGGGGGCAAATCAGGAAGGTGCAGAGCCAGAAGCCAATGCTGCTGCATGATGAAGCCTCAGCACCCTTCCTTCCATGAGGAGCCCCCATTGACTTCTGGGATGCGGAGCTTTTCCTGGGAGGTGGTTCCTATCCCAGTGTTTTCTTCTGTTCTTCCTAGCATCATCACTCTTTCTTGTTCTGATCTCCCCTCTGGGAACTCAGCCATTCTTCTTATACAGCCAGGACCTTCCAATTTTACACTCCTTCTATCTCCCCAGACTTTTCCTTTGAATATCTTAAATTCTATGCTTCCCTCATCCTTAAAGACCTTCTGACAAATGTTTCATGGAAAACCTGGCTTCCAACTCTTCATCTGGGCATGCCTGGAAAAGAAGAGCTGCATTAGGAACTAGGAGTCCTGCATGTGTTGTGCTCTAGGGAGATGATGTACTCAAAAAACATGCCAAGAAAAGATTAGTCAAGGTCATGGGCAATCTAGCCTGGATTTGTCTGGGTCAAAACGTGCCTCCTTTTCTAAGTGCAATCAAATGATCTATTTTTAATGTTTTTCCAAGGCAAGGATGCATTGTTCCAAAATCTCCCTGGGCCATAGGCATAGCTAGATTCCTCTGATCAGCCTGTGGCTTCCCTAAAGGTGGTAGATAGGTATTCAGTGGGTGGTGAAATTAAAATCCACCTTCAGCCCCTTTGCTGTGTCCATCAGCAGCAAGCCAAAAGCATCATAAGCAGCTGACTCTTAGGACTATATAATGAATAACACTTGTGATTGATTACCTTCATCTTTTTTATGGAAGGTTGAGATGTAAAATATGTCAGTCCGGGATCCCTTGGAGCTAGGAACATGTCTGATCACAACTGCCGGCAAGCAGAGGCCAGTGCGGTGTGTGAGGGGGAGTCTGGCCATGGGCTCAGGTGTTTGTTTTCCCTGGCTGTTTGCTCTGGCACTGTCTGAGATGAGAAAGCAGGGGATTTCTGAAAACCTGTTCTGCCTGGTCCCAAGCTGTTGGGGAAGGGCCTTCCCTCCCACTTTTCCTTCCCTTTCTCTGACAGTCCTCATCTTCTCTATCTTGCCTTGGGGCTAGAAAGAGGTTGGAAGAAGAGTGTAGTGAGAGGAAAGAAGATATATGGAGGGTTAGGCAGTAATTAACGTGGGATTGTCTGGAGGGTGGAAAGGAAAAGAGGAAAACTGTGCTTAGTGCCTGAGTGCTGGTAGTTTTATTAACTCCACCTATATGCTCAAATGCTGCAAATGCCTGCAAATGCTGGTTTCAAGCACCTGTGCTCATTCCATGGATTGTGTATTGAGGCCTCTGAAGGAGATTTGTCAGTCAGTCTTGTTTGTCTTTTTTCTCCATTGCTGTAAGTATACCCATTTACTTCCTGGGTGTCTAAACACAGGAGCTGCTACAACTGCAGAAGATGTAGCGCTGTCAATCAAGGAACAGCAAACCTATTTGGATGAGATTTCCTCCAGATTCTTTTCTGGATGCTGGAAGTGATTTATTCACTGCATTTTAACCTCTTTTCATTGCTTGCATATAACTTGCAATTTTCTCAGGTATATGGCTTATTTTGTTCTATTTGGCATCAAACAGTTTTCCTTTTCTAGGCCTTTTTTATATGGAAAGCATATATACAATTAATTGGTCAAATTGGAGCTGAACATTATGGTTTCATTTTTATTAGACATACAAATAATCTTTACTGTTTTTACCTGAAAGAATTCTGTTCTGCTAATGTTCCTGCCACTAAACCCATCTACTGAATTACTTCTGGAAGATGAACAGACGAGTTCATAAGCTTTATGTAAATTATTTCTTTTAATTTGAGCAGATTTGCATGGAACAGCTTTTTTTTTTTTAAAGGGCACATTTTAAACCAAAAGGATAACTGCTTGCCAAGCTCCACCTTGACCTCTGTTTACCTTTGAGGGCAGCCAATTTCTCTTTTCATCATTTTATGTATTGAACTTAATGGCTTCTGGCTGGTTCAGCAGAAAATGTCCTGTTTCCTGAAAAGCAGCCCGAGAGGTTGTTTTTGCAGCACCATTCATGCTTGAACAGACATGGGGAGTACTAGAAATCTCATTCAAGCTGTTCACGAGACTTTCAGCTCTGTTTTGCAGTGAACTGAATTTTCTGAACTTCTGGGTTTCTATCCTGAACCAAACCTCCAAACATCTTTTGGATGTTTGACTTTAAAGCCTGCCTGTTCTTAAAAGAAACATTAGTGTAAGGAGGTTTGTTTATGAAAGGATATATTAGACTCCTTCATTTATAGCCAACAAAAGCAACACTCTCTCTTCCTGGCTGCTCTAATTGATTTTTATTTTTTATTTATTGTTTTGAAGTTAAACAAGTCATAGATTAAAAACCCCTCCAACCTATGCCTCTAGGTATATTTGCCACATAGTAAAAATAGAAGTACTGGTGCAAATGAAAAGTGAACCGCTGAGGCTTGGAGCATGACTCTGCTTGCAGACCTTTCCCCCAAGCCTGTTAACTTGTTCGTGACCACATTTCTTTTTGTGGGCGCTGCTGCTGCTGCTCTGGGACTGTGGTGTTGAAATCAGCAGTGGCAATGGT
This sequence comes from Penelope pileata, assembly GCA_013396635.1. NCBI lineage: Eukaryota > Metazoa > Chordata > Aves > Galliformes > Cracidae > Penelope > Penelope pileata. The sequence goes on from WBMW01003491.1 coordinate 1,591,856, forward strand.
GCCTCAGTTCAGAGGAAGCTGGCAGATGTGTAAGAAATACAGAACTTGTTTTGGTGTAGGTAAAATAATTACAGTATCTAAATGAATATAATAAAAGTTGACTTCAGCTTCAATATTTCCCAGGAAAAGTGTAAGCAAAAATACACTGTGATGGTTCAGAATAAACAGATGATTCCACTTTTGACCCCAATCCCTGAACCCAGGAAGACAAACAACATTTAAACCCACTTAAGAAAACATAAAGCTTTTCATTCCCTCTTAAAAATTTCAGCATAAACTAAACCTCGTAATGTTTTCAATCTGGTTAGACTTCAGCTACCTGTCAGTCTTTTTCCTTTCCCATTTTATTGCACACAGCGTTATTGTTGGCAGTATTTAATGAATATTTAAATCTGTGATGAATAGGCTAGATCACTCCGTAATAGAATATGAAATGTCTTCCTGACAGGAGAAACTTCTAGAGCCATGACAAAGCCATTAGAAGAAAGAAAATATTCTTTGACATTTGGTTTGGGCTGCAATATTTCTACAGAACATAAGTTCATAGACAACACCTAGTTTGACCTTAGCCTGTGTATGTTCACAAGCCTTTTAATGCAGGCAGGCTGCAATTCTGCTTCAGTGAAGGGATGGGGAGGGTTCTGATCTTGTGAATGAGGAGGTGCAGTTCCTGAGCGCTGTAACTAGTTATTTAGGTTTTCATATGCCTCTGGCCACCCCCAAGTCTTAGTATTGGGTATCTCTTCCCTTTAGCCTTTGATTTTGTAGGTCAGTGCTGGGTAAATTCTACTTGTCTTTCCCCTAACATGTGCTGCTCTGAATTTGAAGGACTGCTGTGTCTGCTGCAGTTGGTATTTTTCAAACCTTTCAATGGAACAGATTCAAAGCCAAGTGATGAACGCTCACTGGCATCAATTGCATCCCTGTGAATTTCTTATTTATGAAAGCAGGGTGCATTTCTGAACAAGCAATGGCAAGACACAGCAGATCTTCATGACGAGACCAGAATACTAACCATAAGATCTTGTGTGCACTATCTTCCTTCTGAACAAGTACACTTTATTACTCTAAGCCAATAAATTCACACCATATCTTTGCAGAAAGTCATCTTTTTTTTCCATTTCATAACAAAACTTGTTTAATTTAGTAGTGAGATGACTTTTTTTTATATGCAGGGTCTTTGTAAGTTGTACATTTGCCTGTTTTCTGGGACTGACGTGAAATTGTTTTACCCAAATATTTGGATTTCATAACATCTAATGCCCTTTTTAAAGACGTCTTTACTCTCATTGTTTTCCTTCATCCATAACAAGTAGTGCAGGGAAGATGCGGGAAATATTTTAGAGGAAACTGGTAAATGGTTAAGCTTTCTGAAGGAACTCATTTTAACATTATAGTTCTTAGTATTTTTAATTCTTACAATCTGACTCAGTTGCACTGTAAAAGTGGGCTGATGCAGTGCTGAATTAAAGTCATTAGCTTTGGGGACACAGCACTTTGAAACAGTCCATTAAGACAAGAGATTGCCCACTTAGATATTCACATGGTAGTTAAAACTGCATCAGAATGTTAACTTCTTCCAATTTTCAGTCAAATGGCCTTTTTAAAACTTTGACTGAAATGTTCTTAGTTCTTGTTGCATGGGCAAGAGTGGAAAAAAGACCTTGAACCATTTGTTAAAAATAATCAAAACCCCACATTGACGTTAATTTCATACCAAGTTGTTCTGCGGGTGATGTGAAATGTCTGAGATTCAATTTCAAGTATCAAGACTTAAAGTGGGAATATTAATGTGCCCTTACAACATTACCATACTAGTGCAAGTGAGGTAAACTTTTCCTTTGTAAACTGAGACACACAAACAAATGTTTTGAACAAACTGATCTTTAAAACTTTTAATGCATTTAAGAATTTTTTTCCTTCTCTGTGGAGGAAAGGAAAAGAAATTAGCCACATATTCTAGATGGATTAACCTTATTTTAAATAAATGTCATTCATACTCTTGAAGAAATTATAACTCTCACTTGGAGGGAGGGCCTTTACTCAGTGGTCTACAATTGCTGTTAAAATTCAGTTTCCTGAGAGTCCTTGGCTCTTGGTTTTATTTTGTCTTCTCATCATTTATTTATTTTTTAAAAATGTTGATTCTGAAAACAGATTGTTGGAAAAGTACCTTGGGCTAATGCAGACATAGATCCTCCGAAATGACACATCAGTAGGGTTGCAGTGTTGGATAAAGCCGATGTGAAGAAAACAGACATTATAATATCAGAGTCAGTCATTTACAACTGCCTAGTGAAAACAAGATAATAAAGGCAGAGATCAAATTACCTGGAAGTCTGCATTAGGGCTCTGTGCTTCTGTCCATGCCACGTGAATACTGTGTCATGTATGTTACAGCAATTCCTACAGGAAGGACAATAAATACTACAATGTTAAGGCTGTGGTAACAGACAAATACTTGCTGCTTGCAGGGATGGATGCTTTAAGGACAGTGCTATGATTATTTGCTGTAGGAGTTGATGATTGTAGCTGAATACTGTTGAAATCCCAGCACTGTCAGGGCTACATTAGAAAACTCGTTTTGAAATGTTTACAGAAATACTTAAGCTTTCAAGAAATTAGACATTTCAAATTTGTTTTGCAAAGGATGAACCTAAGAACCTTAAACTTGTGAGGTTTTATTTTATTTTATTTTTTGCTTGACATGAAAAGAGATGCTTTTCAGCAGTCCAGGTGTTGATGTCAATTGATTAGTTAATATTTTGCTCCATTTATATAGAGATGTTTAATAGGGGAAGTCAGGTACACAGCGACTGACAATGAGAAGTATGCATATAAATTGTTGGGTTTTGGTCTTTGTAAGAATTGAATAAGAAAATCAATGAAGTGGACAGTACCCACCACCTTTGTGGGTCTTCTGGCATTGTTGAATGAGGTTGCTGTTCTTGCATTGAAAAGTTGAAGGAGAATTAGGTGAGAAGGAACAAAATGGGGGATGATGCGTTGTCGTTTTTCTACTGAAACAAATTTTTTTTTTTTGAAATTTCAATGCAAAGAGCTGGAAGGCTGTTAAACTCTTTCACAGTTATGTTCTACATGTTGTGTATCAAACGCCACGTAGCAGAGAGAGGCTCAAAGTTGATAGTATTTCAAGTTTTGTGTGGCTATGACTGCATGAATTTAGACATTAGGCTAAAAATAGTAGAAGAAAAGTAATACGCTAAATGTGAGATTAAATGCGCTCATGCTCTTGTGAAGTTTTATACATAGTGTGTGAAAACTTAAATATTCTTTTTTCAACTTTTGAAAGAAAAAAATCCTAAACTCATTGAGGGGAAATTTGTTTTATGGCATGGTTTGTGGAAAATATCCAGTATATGGTTCCAACTGAATCACTGATACAAGAAATTCCTAGCAATCGATGCTGTTATACTGAGGGACTAAAGGAGTCCTTCATTGGGTACCTATGGAGAAACAATAATTTCCTCTAATTACTTTGGGTTTCGAAGCCCAAAGCGTAGTACAAGGCAGTCTAGTAGCTCCAGTGAGAAATCAATGATTGAAAAATGAATAAATTTGGACTTGTGATGGAAGGTTTGCAGGTGCAGTAGCTATATGGTAAAAATGCAAAGACTGTTTTTTACCTGAGAAACAACAGAGAATTTGATTCCAAATGACAGAAATAGTAAGATGTGGCAAGCATAACTGGTATCTGCCAGTATTGCATGGGGAAATAAAGATTAAAAGCTTTTGTAGCTTTAACCAGACTTTAAAACAAACAAATAAAAATAATAAAAGTGCTTGGTTTGAGATTCTTGAGGTCTAGAATGTGACTAACATACAATGCCTCCACTCGAGAGGGTCAAGTAGCGTACTGGAAAACATTAGGCTGCACTGTTTGATGTCGTTCATGTGGAAAGTCTTAGAAGCTGTTTTAAAGTTGGAGTGAATTTTAATGGACCAAATGAGAAAACACTTGGAAAAATGTCATATGTTTAACCATTTGCCTGCTGAAGCATAAACCAGTCCCACTGGCAGGCTGCAAGGGTGGATGAAAAGCCAAAAATTAAAATAATAACGTTCTTCTAGAACCATTAAAGCTCTGAAAAAGTTGCATAGAGATGATGTTGGATGTTACAAAATGCTGGTGGCTCTTTTGCCGTATGCATCTTGCTGTTCTTGATAGACATCAGAGAGCAGAAGTCCTGTGCAGCTATGTTTAAAATATTTAAAGATTTTAACGAAATAATGTATTAGTTTTAATAAAAAAAAATATATATATATATTTTGGGGAGAAATGCTTCAGGGAGCCAAATTTGGGAGGCAAATCGACCCTCAATAAGCTCTGCAGGCTGGGAAGGGGCCATAATGCTGGATCTGTGGTGTAGAGCAGGCTTCGCTTGTGTGCTGTAATCACCTGTGACATCGTGACACAAAGTGAGGATTTCAAGGCTAGGGTTCAGGAAAAGGTATTGACTAATGAGGCCTCCCTCACTACAATTAGATACAGGAGATTCAGGTCATCTAAGTTACTCATAAATTGCAAAACGCAGCCAGTTAGGAAGCTGTAAATAGCACCCTCCAAAAAAAATAAAAGACCTAAAAGGAAGCAGTTAAAACCTCGTATATTATGGGTGAGATTGCAGAATGTGCTGCCCAGGAAAGACACTTTCAAGTGAACATAAAACCCCCAAAGTGCTGATCCCAACATGTACAGCTGCAGTAAAGAAGGCAAAGAGAGTCAGCGCGGAGGATGGGGTGTAAATCCGGGGACTGCCATTCTCGGTGTCTGCTGGTTGGGGCAGGAGCAGGGCAGCTCTGCTCAGTGTATCTTTGACAGGAAATAGCCACCCTTAATGGGATATGAGGGAGATGAATCCAACCGACACCATAAATCTTGGAGGTGTTGGTAAGCATGAGGAAGCAAGGATCCTTTTTGCTGCAGAAAGGAGACGGTTTTATTACTACTTTAAAAGTGTTTTTTTAAGTGATATAGGTGCCTATTTTGAAACCACTTCATTTAGACACTGTGATGACTGAGGGAATGTGATCTCAATGTGATGGGAGAAGCAATCTGAGGTTTTGAGCAGGCTATTCTATACAAACATGATTCAAACCAGCTGAATGCTACCTTGAAATAATTCTGAGTAGGCTTTGGTGTGTTCACCTCCCAGTGCAGAGTGTGAATTTGGGCTTCCAGTACAGCTTCCCAGGCAGTGTTAGCAAAGGGCTGTGCAGTAGATGATAGCTTACTGCTTCTCTGAACAGTACATTCCCTTTTCCTCTCTTAACCTTGGCCTAAAGCATCCCTCTGCTGTCAAATCCAGTGGCAATCTTTTGGATTTAGGTGGCATCTCTTGGACTGAGTGCACCTGGGTTGGGTGGATGGCTCTCCAGGTGCTGTAGAACTGTGGTAGGGGAGCAGGGAGGTGGGAGATCTGTGTCTGTCAATGAAGCTGCTTTCCCAAACAATTGCAGGGTTATCATTTACATCTAGTTTGGGAAAACTTGTTTTCCAAATTTTACCTTTTCTGTTTTTCACAAGTTCCAATACAGTTACCAAAACCAAGTTCAAAGCTGTAGTCAGCATGGCAGCTGAGGCACGCCAAAGGACCTAGCTGGGTACCTCCTGGCATGTGTACTTCTCTTCTCTTTTTTTTTTT
>WBMW01003491.1:1597553-1621595 GCA_013396635.1 Penelope pileata
TTTTTTGGAGAAAACCTTCTCTGTGCTCATTTGATGGACAGCTCTGTTAGAGGATTGCACTTCTTCTGGATGAGCTGGCACTCTGTTTTTATAATGTGTTCATCACCATGGTATCTGAGCACTTTTTTTGTGTTGGTAATTTCAGAGCTCCTGCTAATGCATGGAATCATATTTATTTTTCCATTACTTTTCCCGAAAAGCCATTACCTATTTTCCTATACCAGTTGGGGCCTTCACTGTGGATTAACACTCCCACCCCAAGCTGAATTAAATGGTTTATTTGGATTTTCTTCCTTCAGAACTGTGCAGGTTCCGCAGCAAATGGGCTGGCATACACGTCATGCAGCTAAGTGTTTCTGTGTGTAGGGTGGTTTTCTTTTTCTTTCTTCTTCCCCCCCCCCTTTTTTTTTTTTTTGAACTTTGCAGACTACAAACATGTTGCTATCTGTAAAATGTTTCATTTCTGTACAGCAGTAGGGCCCCTGCCTTGGAGTCTATTTTATAACCATTTTATACAAACTATCTGCTATGTTTCTCATTTTTTCTCCACCCTTTCTGCATTACAGCTTTGCATGCAATCCAGATGCTGAACTATTATGGGTGTTTATTCACATCAGTAGAAGAGAAATTGAATGTGATATGCCGGGGATTTCATATGCAACGTGTCTGATTCCTGATCAAATTTTATGAGTTTGAGAAATATAAGTTTTTTTCTCCTGCTATATGGCAAGGGCTGCAAATTTCCTGGATCTGAAAGACAATGCATTTTTTTCTTATGTGCATTGCTAATGGTGATTTTGGTAATTCAGTTCTGATCTTAACCTCATTCCTACTCCAGTATCTACATGTTTGTGATCCTTACTGGATCATCCACAGCACTGGAAAAAATAGTAACGAGGTGCATCCATCCCTTTGGGCATGCCTGTGGGTTTCAGCGGATCACTGTAGATGTGTCAGTGGGGTAGTGTGTGTATAAATGATGAAAGTTTTGTCAAGGAAAAGTAGTCCCATGGATACAAGAAACTGCACTGCGTAAATAGTTTTAATTGCTCAAGTTGTGTGAGATGGTCACACTGACAGCTCATTTGGCTGGTGCCTCCAGTTCTCATTCCTCACCTAGTCTGTTTGCAGACCATGCTACAAGAGCTTTGAGTTCTTCTGCAGGCTTCGTTATGTTTGATTAGGGCTCTCCCCTGAGAAAACTAAGGTTACAAAACTGATGGTTAAGCAAGAGTTTCAGACACTAGAAATGAAGAAAGTGAGTAATAAGAGTGATACCAAATTCCCATATAACTTCAGGGAACCTCTGAGTGGAAAAAATTCCAAGAGCTGGGGTATCTGGTTTGTGCTATTTATTAGGGGAAATGAAAAAGTTGCACTTGGGAAACTGAAGATTCAGAATACAGTAATACAGATTCTAGGAAATGATCAAATGGAAACTTGTCTGCAACAAATTGCTTTAATGATCAGCATAAATGTGTTTTAATTTGGATTAATTACAGCCTGAAAAGACTCTACTTCTAAATAAACTTCAGGAAAATGTCATTCATAATGAATATACTAAATAAACTTCAGTATAAATAAGTGGGTCATGGCTCTCCTTCCCACTGAAGACTTGCTGTATTTAGAAAATGTAAACAAAGCCCTGCATATATTCTATACCTTAAGGTATTTACGTAATGACAAAAGATCACTTTTTCATTTTCCAACCACCACCAAGGGATTGCAAAGCAATCAAACTTTAACAGCCAATTAATCTCTCTAGATGATGTTTGTGTAGCACTTAACCAGTTTCAGTAAATTAGATCCCTGTGGGCTGGGCTGTTACATTGATAGAAATGTTAGTGCTAGCTGGAGGCATTCATTTACTAGTTTGTAAGAACAGCAGTATTGAGAAATCATGAGCATATGGAAACAAACTCTGTACCTTTCTAAAGAAATGCTGTTTGTAAAGAAAAAGAGATTCTGGGAGTCACCCAGCATGGAGCCTCCCTAAATGAGTTGTTCATCAGTTCTGTTGGACTTCAGAGACTGCTGTTAAATTCCCTGTAAGAAACATAAGAAATCCATTGGGAGGCAGCTGTGGCTAAAGAAAGATAATTCATTGCAACAGCATCCTCTTAAGCAAACTGTTAAAGGAGCAGGTTTACTTCAAGTACTTCTCTTCACCTAAATAAAATACATTAAAATAAAACCTGTGTACTGAAAGCTTTTACTCTCTTGGATACATGAGATTTAATATAAATAAAATCAGAAAGTTATCTTACAATGAAGCTGAAAACTTTTTTTGAGTGTGGTGGTTCAAGGCATCTGCAGTGGGGATGCTGACTCCCTGTAACTTAAAGCCCACAGAGCACATCTGCAGGTCTTCAAGTGGAGAGCTGCATGACCGGTGTCTGCATACCCAGGACAATATAGCTACGATTACTATGTGCTGAGTTCTCCGCAGGTTTTCTGCAAGAATACTAATAGCACTGTGATTTCTATACCAAGTTGATATAAGCATTTCCTTGCCCAGGAGAAAAGTCCTGGTGCTCATCCATGAGTGCAGCTCTGTCTGCTCCTCGCTGTGCAATTCCAGCTGGGAGCAAGGCAGAGATGGTGCATTCAAGTGTTCCTGCTTGCAGCTGCACTTGTGTTGCATTCAGGATGCAGAAAGGGAGATGGGAGATGACTGAAAACCTGTCAGGAACAGCTTCTGATCCTAGGAAATGGATGAATGTCTTGAGGGATTAATTCCTGTGGAATGAAGGCAGTTGGTAAAAGCCACATCTTACACTGCTGCTCTTGAAGCAGGTGTGGAGTCAGTGACACATGGCTGGGATCACACCCTGATGTTGGCACAGTAGATATGGAAATTCTGTGAAAAGACTCCTCCCAGTAAGCATGGCGAGGCTGTGGCAATGTAGAGCTTGCTGTTACCTGGCATATGTCAACTCAGGAGCATCATGGCCAAATTTTTGGCGGGTCAGTTGGAGAGGTAATTGGTTTATATATGTAGGTACTTCTAATGAATGTCAAATGTGTTTGGAGTGTCTGGAAACTTGCCTTTGAGCAATAGGATCCCAAACCCTGCTGAATTCTGCAGTGGGACTTTAGTTCCCAGAATTCATTTGCTAGAGATGCGTGTGAATATTTGAAGACTAGAAAAGCTGTTTGCTATTCTGTTGGTGTTTGAGGAGAAGGCAGGGCCATGAGCACCTGCTGAGAGAGGCAGGTGGTAGCAAATAGGAGCTGACCTTTGGATGAGACCTTCTGCTTTACTCCTTCTGATCACTGAGAGTATTGTGCAGTGTCATGGTGCGTCCCGACCATATGGTGCTTAGCAGAGTAAGGTTTAATTATATGGTAAGACAGGCAGCACATACACTTGGAAGACTAAAGGAACTCGTGATAAAATAAGCTGCTAGTATGTAAAGGAAGTTTGCTCCTGTATCACATTGCTGTCCAGGCCAATCCCTGCCCAGAATTGGTGCTGTTTGCTAAGAGGCAGTTGCTCATGGGGGCCAGTTTGGCAGCACTGGGGACCTGCTGGGGTGCTGAGAACAGTTCAAACTCTTTCAACTTCAGCGAGAACGTGTCATATCTGCAGTGGTCATCCTGGGCTCTCCTTTGGTCAGGACTGACCCTGACTTCTAGCAGCCTCTTTGTAGACGTTTGCATTCTGGTGTTTTTCAAACGCTGCTCTGGGCTTTTACAGTGATAACTTAGCCACAGCTCTAGGTTGTTCCTTGGGTAACTGGAATAATGCTGGGAAATGCCTTGCATTACAATTGCAATACAGCAGGTCTGGTAGAGGAGTGAGATAAATATTATCCAGGTAAGCAGTAAGGAGCACAGCATATATGGATACAGTATGACAAAATGTATAGGCCCTCACAGCTGTGTCTGTCTTTGCAGGACTTGTACTGCCAATGTATGTGTTTAGAAATTCTGCCTGAAAACAAATAGGAATTTCACCCAACACTGTAGCTTTTGAAGCATTTGCAAGAGTGGACAGGAAGGTTGAGTGTGGACGCTGCGGCCAAATCATAGTGTAGAACATAGGAAGCCTCTAGTATAAATGTGCTATTCATTACAGTTTCCTAACAAAGATGTGTCCTGAATGGTTGGTAATGAAATGCTTTCTCAGTGCAGTGATTTTACTTACTGTTTAGATAGAGGCTCTTTTTTTTGAGAACAGATGAACAACTCAATGTATTGAATAAAATTTCAACTTCCTAAAATGACATGCTGGGAAAATAAATGCATCTAAGTGATACTTGGCTCTAGAGGTGAAATGAAAGAATGTCACTGCAGGACTCTTTCCAGCTAAGGGAAGTTCTGACAAGGTCGTGTAACAAAAGCATAATATCATCACTCTGAGTTCCTAGTTATCGTTTCACTGTGTGCTCTGACCAGTGAAAGCATTGCTAATTTTGTTTTGTGCAGCTGTCCTCCATGTCATGAGTTTGTATCTTTGCATTGTTGGATGTTAGTCTCTCTCCCAGATATGCCCATGTTTTGTCTCTCCAGCAGTAACAAGCAGTCTGAGACTGCTAATATGACCCTCTCGTAGCTTCAGATGAAAGTGATAGCAGAATATTTTTCTGTAGGTTAATATTTCAATGTAACTCCTTAAAGGTTATACCATGTATCTGCTAAATATCTAATATGCTAAATTTGTATCTTCACTCTGCAATGCAGGCAGGCAAATGCATCTGACTGAACAAAGTAATTAAAAATTTTGCTTTGTATATAGGAACCCCAAAATGCAGTTTAAATTGCAGTATGTGATTGAACACTGTTAAAGCAAGAGTGAGTGGTGTAAAGATTCAGGAGGTGATGCTTTCCCCTGTTCAAATGTTAGATCTTTGCAGAGCATTTTAATGGGGTGGGAAGCTGCAAAAGGAAAACCATCTGACACTTTAGTGTCTCTTCCTAAGATCTGCAACTTGGGAGACTGCCAGCCAGAAAGGTACAAGCTGACACACAGCTCCCATCACCCACACATGCAAACACCAACATCCACTCAAATTTATTAAAATTGTTTGTGAAAACCTTAACAGCTTGTTCTTATCCAGAGCAAGGCGACTGAGATTTTATGGAAGAGGCCAAAATTACAAATCTAAACGCACGGTGCAGGATGCTTCAGGGAGCAATCAAAGTTGCACTGAAGTTTGGATGACCTTCACAGGACCTGCCCGGAAGCAGCGGAGCGGTGATTTCAAGTGACCTTCACACAGCCCTTCCTTGGAAGCATTGCTCAGTATCTGAATTATCGACTACATTTTTTACCAATACTTAAAGCATTTGCTTTCCATTTTCTTCGGGCTGGTATGTTGCAATTCCCTGAGACTTGGAGCTGATTTTCCTGTGAACTAGATCTGTCAGGTAATAATTACCATGTAGACATGCTCATCTTCCTCTATAAAAGAAAGGCATGTTGAGCTCAATAATAGTTTAGCTCAGATGGTACAGTTTTTTTCCTCTTCAGTCATCTGTATTATATCAGTGGTCCAAACTTCAAGCTAAATATTGCTTGGAACAGGAATTATATTTGGTTTCTCAAAGCTATAATTTTTAGCTGACGGAAGAACATAGGCATGGGTTCAGGGTTGACATCTTTGTCTGCTCAGATCACCATTTTAAGGTTCTTAGATATGAAGCAAAATTGTTAATTACTTTGTTCACTCAGTAGTGTAGAAAGCAGGTGCCATGGATAAACAAATTTAATGATCATGTGAGGCAGGTGACTGTAGATTTTTTTTTGTCACAAGTGGAAATAGCCACTCATGCATATATTGTGAAGTGGAAGCTTTCTTTAAGTTCAGATTTGATACTATGGATCGAATTGCTTTATGCCAATTTGTCTTGTAGAACCTTGCAGAGGGTTTTGGCACCCCCTTTTCCAGGACCTTGCCAGGACCAGTCAGATAGGCAGTGTTCAGATTAATCTATGGATGTTTTTGAGGAATGCTGCTCCTGGGATTGTAGAGAAAGCTGCAAGATTTTTCTAAAATGCTCTAGGTAGCAGGGAGAGATTCATAAAAGATTAGAACAGACCAATGGCTGAAAAAGCTGTGTGAAACAAATTTCTTGGTTACAGGTGCCGTAAATTAATTTACCTTTTTCTCCAGTAGTGGCATGGTTAGAGCTGCAAGCTTGTGGGTTTAGGAGGTCAAGATGCCCTGTTTTGAATATTCTTAATTATGAATTTTAAAGGGTGAGGGGGCTTTTAGCATTAAAATTGCTTCATGAGAAGTGTCTCAGAATGGGACTGGCTTGCTGTAGGGGAGACGATGATCCTTTCCCCTCTGGATTATGTTTGTTATCTTGGTTTTGGTGAGAACTGTCTGAAAGTAAAATAGCACATTTATCCTGACTTGAGTCTGCTGCTTGGGGCAGTGGAGGGAGTTAAACTTGTTTAAAGAGAATTCTTAAAGTATAGATTTTTTTTTTTTTCATCCTTTTTCTCTTCTCTAGACTACATGGTACCCCTACCTAGGGGAAAGTGGGGGAGGAAAAAAACCCAGTGCCTCTGTGTGTTCTGGAATAACAGCTCTGCACTAGGAAAAACCTCATTCAATCACATATGCATGTATGTGTGAACAAGCTGCAGTAATCTCTGCCCCTGGAATTGGCTCCAGTCCAGAGACTGGCTTACATTGCAAGGGGAAGCAGGTGGCATCTTTGTTTAGTCTCCAATTTCAGACTGCACATTATCTTTAGGGCGGCTTTAGATTCTAGCCGGTGCTCTGTTGGGACCCTCTTAGTGTTTTTTACCAGATGGTGTGCACCAAGTCAGCCTGGTTTGATTCTGTCCTTTGACTGAGGTGGTGGTGGGGAGGAAGGTACTGTACAAGTTGTTCCACTGTGCACTACTTTAATGGCCTTTTAACTGGAGACCGTGAATTGAGGATCCATCACTGGCTCATCAACACCAGATCAGGTCCCTGGAGCTGTGGTTTATGGAAAAATTCTAATGCTAAGGAGAGCTTTTAACTCCAGAACTGTTTTGGAATGCTGTATTCCCGTTTTAATAATCTCTTCTCATGTGAAAGAATGCCTTAGTTTTAGACTCTTTCAGCATGGATGGCACTTTGTTTCTAACCACCCTTTTCTTCTAGAATTTCCTTTTCCTCAGTGCTTTTTTGGGATTAGGACTGAACACGGTTTTAAAAAAAAAAAAAAAAAAAAAGCAAATGTGAATGTACCATGGATTTGTGGTGACAGACATGAAGATATTTTCTTTCATTCCTTGAAGGGTTGCTCCTCTGATTCATTTTTCCTTTGTTGATGAATGCTGAGCTAACACTTATACAGAACTGTCCACAGATTTCTCTTCTGAGTGGCAATAGCTGATCTAATCACTGTGTACTGTGGTTGGATTGATTTCCCCATCACGCCCTCAGAGCACAACTTTGAAGTTACTGATGTTGAATTCCATCAGATAAGGGCCCCTGGTCTCTGCAAGAAACTTTGAGGACTGGCCAAGGAAATTTAGAAGTCACTAGGCAGGGAATAGAGTTATTTTGTATTTTGAGTTGTTGGCTTTGACTGTATCACTTTCATCTGTTCACACCTCTGGGTTATTAAAGGTTTCTCCAAAGGAAAAAAAAAAAGGAAAGGGAGGGAAGAGAGGGACAGATGAGATTAAACAGAGTGCTAGCTGTTCACTCTTTGGGGTTTATAGGTACTACTGTATGGCTTAAACATGAGAAATTTACTTCCCGAGGCCAGGGAAGGTCCAAGAGTGTGTCAGCTCAGGCAGTGTCCCACCCTTAGCACTGCTGTGCTGTAGGAGTTGGGGAGAGAAAGTGGCTGCCCTGCAAGGAAAGAGATGAACCAAATACAAGGCTCTTGGCACCAGCCTTCTTGGAAATGTTAAATAAGTGTAATGATTTCATTAGCCCTCATGGAACATATAATAGAAATATTTAACTTTGCTGTTTTACAACTAATATTTTAAAAAACCCTTAATTTTGTTGTGCTTTGTCATTTTCCCTGATACCTGGAAAATACTGTGCCATGGGCTAATATTTTTCTTGGTATTCCTGTTTCCCTTCGAAAAATAGTCGCGTCTGAAGAAGCATGTGCACAAGGTACATAAAAACTATGTCCTAGTGTTGGAGATTCTGTTTTTTGTGCCTGTTTACTTTACTGTAGCCTTAGGGTTTTCATGCTGACTGTTAAGCATAGAGTGCTGTAACTCACCAAATACTGTTTATTTGTTAGGGCTTTAAATTTATCTCTACTAATATTTCTACTAGTTTTACTATTTTCTTTGCCTTTCAGCAGTTGTAGGTGTTCAAACTGTAAAACCAAACACTCCTTTGCTTGTGCTTCTTCTTTTCCTTGCTCTTGACCCTTTTTGAAAATACTTCCCTTGTAATGTAACAATTGGGAATGGTTCAATAAAAGTTCTTGGACTTTCACACTGAGATTGGTAATGCTCCTGTAAAATGTTTCAGCAGTTCTGGCTGAGATGGAGGAGAGACAGGGATGAGTGCTAGAAATGTGACCAAATAGCTTACAATGAATGAGCATAAAGCGTCCGGGAAGAGAAAGTAAGACCTGCAAACAGTTTCATCCAAGAAACATTGGACTTTCATTGGCAGAAACCAAGTTCAACCTTTGTTAAATAGCTAGATAACTTGCATTGCTAAAATGAACGCACATCAGTAACAGCAGTTCACCTAGCCTTCACTGGGTCTGGCTGCACAGTGTGTGAAGTGCGCTGGAGCTCTCTCCTGCCTTCTCAGCTGATTCATGGGAACTGCAGATGGGAGCCAGCAGGCTGCTCAGGAGCTCAGCACTAAATGTAGGAGCAGCTTGCTGTGGTTATGATAACTCAGCTACTATAGATACCTCCAACATGTTACTGCCTGAAGACACCACCGCTGTTGGCAGAACCATGTGCTCTGCATCACCTGAGGCAATGCTGGGATCTGCAGAGTCAGTAGAGTGGGTAAGGAAGGTGCACAAATGAGCGTGAGGTGAAAAGCTTTGTGGTGGGTTTATAGGGCTATGTGGTATTAGGGCTGGAAAAAAAGGAAATGGTGCTGAGGTCCTGATTAGGGATGGCAAGGCATGCCATCATGGAAGGAAAGAGGTTGGGCCCCAAGGTTTAGGGTGAGGTTTGGGCAGGCAGACCTGAAATAAAGAGAAATTGTAGAGCAAGAGAATACTTTTGATTCTCAGAACTATTTGAGGTCTTCCATTTAAGACTTGATCCACATCTGTCATGTCTACCTCTAAACAGCAAGAGATAAAACTCAGTGCAAGAGGGAGTTGTCTCTTGCATATTACTACACGTTAGAAGGAAATCTGCTGGAACCCCTTATGAGCTTCTTCGTGACTGCGTCGTGGCACCATGCATACATGCAGTTTTGCTAGCAGTGCTCATGCCAGGCAGTTCAGAAATGGCTAGTGATGTGAACTAGTCAAAATTGAGGACTCAAGCAATGCAAGTGTTTAGTGGTATTGAACAAAAGTAAAAAATAGAGATCTTTGTTCTGAAAGAAACAGCACTTGATAGGCCCCCTTTGGAGGGACACGTGATGGTTGGTGCTCATATGTTGGCAGCTGCTTTCTGAAAGCCTCAAAGCTTCTAAACCAACTGAATGTGGACTAAATGAAATGCCTAATGAAAAGGAAAATCTCTGTCAGGGGAATACTGCAGCTTCCCCTTATAGGAGGATGTTTAGAATTGGAAACTTCTGTGAAAGCTGCTTAAAAAAAAAAAGTTGTGGTAATATTGCTGTTCTGATTATAATTTTGTCCTTTCTGTTCTTGATGTGCTCCTGTCTGTGGGAGGTGTCCTGCACTGTATCCCAGGAATGATGATGACAGGGATGAGATGCCTGTCCATTCGTATGCACCTAAGGATTTAGTCACGGGCAGCATAGACAGTTATGTAAAATATATCCTGGGGAAAGGAATTATGGTGTAACTCTTCTCATGATGAGATTTCTTAAATAAAAAATTAAAACGTTTAGATGAATCTTTGTTGGTGATAGCGAGCTCTGCACCTCTCTCCATGAACTCCAGAATCCTTTAATCTTTTGCATTTGCTGCAATTGCACCTACTTCAAAGCATTGCTGCAGGCATTGGAAGGGATCCTGGCATTCAGAGGGAATAGGGCGGGGATGTGAAATTCTGTCATCACTTGGAAACTGCAGCCATTTCTGAAGTGCCAGTGTGAACTATCTTAACAAAAGGGCAGCAACATTACACAACGGATTTGGGAATGCGGAGAAACATGACTATATTGGCTGTAATCTTAAACAAAAAAACAAACTTTTTTTTTTAAATCAACCTCTTTATGTTGAGGTGCACTTGGAAAATAATATTAGGAGGGAACTGAATATAGAGTGGTAATGATAGCTGGACATCTATCTGGACAGATGCCATTCTGTCTCATGGTTTTGAAACCAGCCCTGGACACAGCCCAGCCATCTGTCAATCCAGCCATTGCTACGTGGGGCTCGCTGCTGTGGAATGTGGCAGAGGGTCTTGGGGTACAGCAGGACAAAGGGGGGTGAAAATGTTAATTTGCAGAGTCAGGGCTGTGTTTTAAATCTGGTTTGAGTTTTAGCTGTTATCACTTGTATCTCTCAACTGATTTTTCAAAAAGCAGTCTACTTTGGTACATGTTAAATTTTAGATGAGCTGAATTCATTCAGCAGAAGCAGAGAATGGCAATGCCTTACAAGAAGCAAATTCTATGCTACTGGTATCAGTAGGAACAGTACATCAAACCTCCTGCTGACTGCTATGAGAATGATTCAAGCAGTAATGAAAATACTTGTCCTCTTTCAAGCCTGATATTTATACAAATACACGAGAAGAGCATGTCATTCTCCAATACGTTGGTGTCATATTGGCTCATATTCTGAAGAAAAGTCTCGATCGTTATTGGCATCTGCTTACGCTGCATTGTGCTTTAGCATATACAGCTGCTGCTTTGGCTTGCAAAATTACAAGATAGTGCTTTTCATTGAAGGAATTTAATTGTGGAAGAAGCTGTAAGGTTTTTATGGTACTTAGATTGTGTTTTATCTTAAAGGCCATATTAAGAGCATCCTACAATTAAGTCTCAAAAGAATTAGGCATTATAATGCATTTCAAGCTGCCACTGTTGTAAAGAATTACAATCCTTGAAGCATAAAAAGTGTCTAAACTGCTTTTAAAAGTGAAATTCAAGTGCACTACAGTTGTTTATTGTGCAGTGCGCTTAAGTTATGAATTCACATGGTGTTAGGAACAGAAGGCAGTTTTCAAGGTGCTTCCAAGGTTGGAGAAATCTTTTTTTAATAGTTAATGAGTTTTTAGCTAACCTGTACTCCTGATCTCTTGTTACTACAATGTAGCAAAAGCTGAATTGGTTGAAAGGATGTCTTATGTGCATGAAATACATTTTAAAATAATGCTCAGACTCCTTACTTTTGTTGTATTACTGCAATGACGTTGTTCCCTCTCACTATGAATGCTACATGTCTACTCTCAATTAACTAGTGCCCTAACATTGGGAAGAAAGAGCAATTTCCAATTTAGAGGTGGGAGACATATGGATTGCAGTGACCATAAGTTGAGTTTTTAAATTAGAATAGTATTTGAAGAAGCAATCTGTAAATATAAAACTAATTTTCTATAAGAAACTTAAGTCTGATTTTTAACTGCTGTTGGAAAGGAAGGAGCTTGACAGCGCTTTTATCTGTACTTAATAAACTTGATCTTGGTTTACTGTTCCTTCTGTTATGAAAGATCAAAGGATACTCAAAGCTGAGGCCTTGAATTTTGCATGTCTAATGCGATGTTATTTTGTTTTTGGTACTGCTGTTTCCTCAAGGCAGTAAGATCAGAACAGGTAGTTGTTATTGTGCCTTTGTGATAACCTGCTCTGTGTTAACATTATAGGTGTCCTAACAGAATAAAATCTAGTCATACCATGTGACGTCACTTAGCCCATACTGTAGTTACGTAGCGGTATAAGAAAAGTTGTACGTTTGTATTTTTGAATTTTTTTAGTAAAGAAAAGCTTACGTATTGCCTAGTGCTTTATCAGAGTCCATCATCTCTCTCTACAGAGGCAATAAAATCCATAGGTAATGTACAGTAATCTCAGTCAAGTTAGTGCACTTAGTACCTAAAAAAGACACAGCATAGCCAATACTTAGATGAATTAATTTATGTACATTACTAGACATGACATCATCCACAAGGAACATGTGTTTCTAAGTAATCTTTCATGGGACATAACCTCTTACTTGCCCAGGCAAGAACAGATTAGGAATTATTGTATGTCTTTACAACAAGAGTTCAGGATGTCATATTGATTCCAACTCTGTAGCTTTCTACATAGGTTGTGCTTTATAAGTGTTATTGCAACATTAGTGTTGAGTTGTTAATTGCATGATTGAAATACAAAGACTTCTATCAGTGTACCTCACTCTACAAACATTCTGCTACGTAACTGTATACAGCAAAACCACGTTGCATAATTGTGTGGAATTAGTGGAAGAAACTATAAGCAATTATAAGATTGTAGGGGAGAAGATGCATTTAAAAAAAAAAAAAAATGGAACTCATCTACATACCATCCTGCATTTTTTAGCCTTAATACATATGTCCACAACTATTTTAGACCACCTATAATTAGGTTTGGCTATGGAATTGTATTAACCTTGTGACGTTCGCTGATGTTTCACATTGTCTGAGATGATATAAGGTAAAAAGGAAGTTGGTCTGGGATGGCTGGAATATTAGAAAACTAGAAAAAACTTGCAAAAAGTTCCTACTCCCAATTTTGCCACTTGCTTACCCTTGTTTTCATTTCTCTTTAAATATCTGATCACTGTGTTTTGATATGAATTGCTTGCTCTTCGTTCCCAAAGCTGCAAAAGCTAATCTTAAAGGACTGCGTAGCAGAGTATTTGGAGAATCTGAGAAATACGAGTAATGGTGCTGTGGGTTTTGCTAGTCAAGACTGTATCAACAAAATGTGGTCTAGGGCAGGCTGATTCTGCAAATTCAGCAGTCCTGGACCAGGCTGATGCTTGGCTGGAAGGTCACTTGGGAACCGTGGGTACTGTAGGCACAGCCCAAGAGGTCGAGATCAAACTCGCGGCAAATATTAGACCACAGATGCTGAAAGAGCAGAAAGACTTCATTCAGCACCATCAGTGCTGCCGAGCTGACAGCAGGGGATAAAATCCCACCGACAGCCCTTTCCTTTCTTGCCAGTGAAAGTTTTCTGTTGCTGTGGATGGCCAGTCACACCCAGGCAACAGCGTTCTGCAGTTGCCTCGTTTGGGGCTGGTGATGCTGCGCATTAGCTATCCATAAATGGAAAAAATATTTTGAGAAAAGCTAAAGAATTCTATTTTGTGTTTCTCTCATGAGACAATGTGGGACAAATATTACTGGGAGATAGGGGGATGTACGGTCCTTTGGCTGAAAAAACAGACTGGAAATTGGGTTTTGCTGGTTCCAGCCTAATGAGTGGTTTTAAGGCAGAATTGTTCCGAGTTAAGTGCTGTTGTTATAAAAATATGTCTGCCAGGTTTGTTTTTGCTGTACGGCTACAGAAGGAATGAAAAGGAAAATGAGAAATAAGTTACCACTGTGGGACTGTTGGGAGCCAAATTTTCAGTCTTTATGACTGTCTAGCATTATGAATTACTATGAATGTCTGGCATTCCTAAATTTGTTGTAGCTAATTTGTCCTGCCTTTTGGTACTCTTTTGTGACTTTATATCTGGTAGTGTATTTTTGACTGTTGAAAAGTGACATGCTGCTCTTCTACAACTCACTTTTTGAATAGCTTTGCTTACAGACTTACCAGATGATTAGTGCCAAGAAAAGACAACTATTTTCCAGCTGTTTTCCCAGAGTTGGGTTGGTTGGTGTCTCTCCTCTCTTCATAATTTATGCCCTTAGTTGTTGTTTTTTTTTTTTTTTTTTTTTTTGAAACGCAACGATTAAATTTTACTGACGTTTAATCAGATTTTCAAAAATGTTGAGCCAGAAAATTAGCTCAGCCAAATCAAATTTTTGTTCCTGTTCTTTTGAAACTATTGTACCACCTTTCCATGACTGAATTGGAAGAGAAGGACACATAAGTTCTCAGCTGCTATTACTGATTTTCCTAGTCCAACTGTGGTGGTGCCTTTTAAACACTTCTAAAGAAAACCAATGTCAGCAGAAATGGGAAGTCAACGGAAGATCCATGTCGTGCTCATTGACTGAGCATAGGGAGGTTTGTTGCTGTGTGAGAGGTATTCGGATCATCCTCACGTGCAGCACTGCTCAGCTGCTCTTGGCTCAATACTTACACTGTAAGACCTGTGCTTTTGGGGAGCTCTTGGGTGGGTCTGAAGTACAAGGCTTTCACAGCCCTGTTTAACATCATTACTACAAGTCGGATCACCAGCAACTTTGCAGTAGACCATTACCTGACTGTGTAGATCACTAATTTGTTGATTAATCACTAGAAATGCTTTGCAATTTTCAGTTTTCTTCAAACACTCTTAATATTTTTTTCCCAAAGGTTACTCTTGTTCTGCTACCTTTATAGACAATCAAAACAACTGAGTAACATTGTCGCTAAGTCTACAAAACATGCTGCTGAAGATATGATCGTAAAAACAAAGAATACAAGGATACTTCTCACAATGCCAGAAGTCCACCTGTATGCTGTTTACCTGTGTTCAACGCTGAGTTGTTTGCTCTCTGGAGGTATAGCACCCAAACTTCGAGCTGCGCCCGTAAAAGCCAAGAAATACCATTTTTCCTGGGACAAATCCTCACGTCAGTGTGCTTGGGCGACAAGCATGTCACCCAGAGGGCTGCTCACAAGAGCTGGCCTGCTGGGAGAGCTCAGTGCCTTGTACACGGGTGAGGCAGACAGGCTGCTGTGGTACAATACCCCTCGTGCTGTGCACGGCTAGCACTGGTTTTTCATCTGAGTGCACACGTAGGAGTAACTTGTGCTTCTAACTGACCTGCATCTCAATGTTGGTTTCCAGCCCTGTTGTTTGAATGCTATAGAGTTAAGGTTATGCACAAACAGCTTGGTAAACTTGGCAGATTCTGACACTTTATTTATGAAGGCAGTTCTAATGTTCCCTGACAAATTGTTCCAGAGAAACTGTCTTGTAAAATACTGTATCTGCCAGTTCCTTACTAGCAAACTATATTCTTATTAGGACACAGTGTTAATGATTCAATACAAAATACAATGCCTGGTGCAGAGCGAATCTGAAATCATTTAGCATACTTGATTGTTAGCTGAACTAACTATCCTGTGAGTGCGTCGGCTGCCATCTGTCCGTTTACTGACAGCCTTGTCAAGGAGAAAAAAAATCCCGAGAGCTGGCAGAGGTCCAGTTTGCCGCAGGTCTGCTTTCTAGTGTTTTTGTAACAGATGTTGTGCCACATGCCCAAAGCTGCTGCCTATAATCTGCTGTGTGCTCAAATTTTTAATTTTGGGGATGCCTGGCTGTCTCTGATGCAAGATTTGCATTCATCTTAGCAGCCCATTATGGGGTGCCTTTGTTATAATGACAATCTGACAAAATACCCCAAACCAAAACCCCCTGGGCCTCTGTCACAGGTTTTCTGATGGCTTCAGCGGACACTGATCAGACCTCAACTTGCCAGTTGGTAATAAGGTGGTACTTATCTTTTATTCTTAATTTTTTTTTTAATAATACATAGTTTATAAAACACATGACTTGGAATTAGGAGGTCTGCAAATCTGCACGGTGCTTTTAAGGAAGGCAATGGTCACTGTTTATCTGAGATACTCTGGAGGGGTTATACACACAGCCACCCTGCCTCCTGTACACAAACGAGAAATTACACTGAGTTCTTCCTCCTCTGTTATCTTCCATATATAACATAACTCCATGGTGAGCCAGTTCATCCTAAATGTATGTAAATCAACCAAGGTGAGACAAAGCTTTAGAAACTGCTGTGTTTTTCAATTCCTTGATTAAAATGCCTTGTTCCTCCTGTGAAGCTCGGTGGCTGTCAGCAGAGCAGCAGGGGGGAATTATCTTCTTCCTGCAGCAACCCCTGCTGCTGCCGATAGGAATGATTTCTTCTTCTTCCTTTCTTTTCATTAATAAAAAGGGAAAAAGAAAGTCAATTAGGCAGTACAACGTACAACATCATGCATCTTCAGACATTTTCTACATGTTTTCTGTTTCAAGAGGTTTCTGATATAAAACTGATAGTGGGGTTGTCCACAGAATATTTCTTCCATCCTAGTTTATATTTCCACTTGATCAGTTTTCAGTGGCCTGCCTGCATGATTTCTTGGAGGATGAAAAATGGCTTGGCTGCGTCTACTCAGCTGAAAAAGGAACTGCCCATTGATCTGCTGCTGGCTTGGTGTTTGTGTGTGTAAATACACTACAACAGGTGACCTATTTTGTGTGCTGAGCATGGGAAACTGCTCTCAGCAATTCACTTGTCATCGTTCAGGAGCAAGCTTGTAGCTCAGTTCTTCAGCATGTGGCTCAACTTGCTTTTACATGCCGTCCAAGCTTCTTTGAGCTTAAGATATTTGGGTCAGTGTCCCTGCTTTTCACAATATTAATTGAAGGTATATGGAATACAAATGTGATGACAAGCCTGAATCATCTTGGTTAGTTTTCTTCATTTTGGCTGTTGAATGTCATTTACCTGTCAGGGAAATGCTTCTTATGTGCAGAGGAGACACAATGCAGAGATGATAGCTTTGGGACATTCTGAATTTTGGGAGAGGCCTTCATAATCTCTCACTAGAACTGAATAGTTAGTGATCCTAGCACCTAGATCTCAGTCTGAGAGATGCTGCTAGTTCAGACTGTGTACGCAGGCATCTGTTACTCAGCAACAAATGTCACTCCCTTTCTTGATCAGTTGTTAGAAAATGTTAGAAAGACAGGTAGACAGTAAAAGTTTAATGCCTATGAAATGACCTGGAAGCTTACAAATGCCTTAGCATGCAGAATACGATTCAGTCATAAAAGATGAGCATTCCGAAGTATTTATGATGATTTAAGCCTATAAAAATTAAAACAACAAAAAACACAAGACAACTGCCAGGTAAAAACAACAACCAAAGAAATAATTCAATTTACCATTTCAAGAATGCAAGTTTATGAGTGTATGCTATGGTTTATGGAGGCAAGTAACATAACAAGGTGACAATTTTTTCCTGCTTTGAAGTAGCATGCTGTAGTTTTCCTAAAGATTTGAGGTAATCTTACTAAAAGCAGAGCAAGAACCCACTGTGATACCAAGATGTCAATAGCAAGTGGACAGTCGAACTTCGCTTAAGTCAGGTGAAGATCACTTATGTATTTTGCCTGATAAAGTACCACACTTCTACAACTACAAGCCTAATGACAGAGTTGGAACAAGCTGTAGCTATCACAAGCATTTAATTTTTTGTACTATGCATAGCTTCTATTGTTACATAAAAGCATGTGTCTGCAATATTTCTCTAAAATACAAGAGAGCAAATTCTACAGTAGTTATATCAGGACAGTTCCTGTGGTTCTTACCTGGTCAATCTGGAGAGGTGTTGACAGTTCTGGTGCATAACTGCTTGTGCCAGAGCTCCAGGATGCAGCACGACTCTCTGTGCGCTGGATGTGTGTTGGTACGGATACTGAAACACATCTGATTAATTGTGGTACAAATAGGGTGGCAGAGAGGCAAGAAAAACACAGAACTTCAAAGTTCACTACAAATAAGACTGTGTAGAATCCTTAGTGTTTTTCCTTCTGTCTATCCTTCTGATCCTGAAGTCAGGCACTCTCCCTCGCTCGCCTTCTCTCCATTGCTTAGCAACACTCATGGGTGAGCCTCCTTAAAGCGGAGCTTTGTTCCCAAATGTGATTTCAGCAATATTTCCAGGCTCAGCATTTCTGGGATGCAAAAATCAAGACCTCTTCTCCCCATCACTATTAGCCTACTTCCTTAAATAATATCTCTTCCTCTCTGCTTCTGCACCCCAGGCATGTTTCAGTTTCTCTACTGTTTTGATCTAACCAAGAATGATGAAGGCGGGGGTAGGTTTGAATAAAGGTTTAATTATAGAGGGCACTCATACAATGCATACAACAAGGCTGTGTGTTGGGCGTAGATTGGAGTATAAATGCAGAAAGGGTCAAGAAAAGAACTATTATTTTTCTCCACTCGGTTTCCAATTGGATTTTAAAGTCAGGTTTGAATAAATGGTATTTTTGTGCCAACAGTTGCATTCTGAATTTGATATGAACAACTGCATATAACAACACAGCTTTGAACAATTATTTTTCATATGGAGAAACTACAGTATTTAATTGCTTCCTACATAGTTTTTGTAATTTCAGAAACACATTGAGGTATTAATATTTCTTAGAAATGTTAAGTTTGCCAGGCCAATCTCTATCTGTGTTCAGTCCTATTTCTGGAGGAAGATCTGGTTTATCCATTCAATTTCCTCTTCCTTGGCTGTTTTTCTGCAGTTCTCTGAACTCTGAGCTCTGTGTGTGTGTTCTGCAAGCCAGAAGATGCTGATGCAAGTCTATCTGATCTTGCAGATGAGCTAGATCACTTAAAAGGAGATGTCTGTTGACTTCAACACAAAATGCAAACATCTCTCTCAGTATATATGCAGAACACTAAGTTTATAGGAAACACCTATGTAGAAGCTGGTGGTAAGCCCACAAGAGTTGCTGTATTGCTCTACCAGTGTCATGAGTATGTTGCTGATGGTCCACCGAAAGCTCCCTGCATTCTGGAATGGAAGGCTTGCTTCAATTCTGGAGTTGGAACTTTTGCTAGGCAGCATGGTGCAACGTAAATGCCTTTTTATATGCAGGCATCTATTATATACTTTGAGATTGATATCAAGCTGAATTTCCTACAAAAACTTCACAGTTTTGGATGGCCTGTTAAGAAGGGATGAGGTGTGCACTCTTATGCTCTCTCAGCTCTAGGACGAGGAATAAGTTAAGGTGCCTCAGGAAAAGTCAGAGCGTGTAAAATGTCATGGTAAATCTCTAGCACAGCTTGTAGTCATGAAATAGATTTGGGAAAAGGCTGTAGAATTGTTGTGTGATGACTTGGAGAATTGTAACTTACTCAAATCTAGAATCTACTCATCTCACAGTTTGCCTGGATAGAAACCAAAAGAAATTGAGTTACGGTGCAGTCTCACTGCATCTTGTCATGGAGCTTTGCTGTAGGATACTGTCCTTTCAACAGGAGATTGAATCAGTCAAGTCCTGAGTATCCCCAGGTGAAGTTATTTACAAGATAAGAGGATGCTTTAAAACTTTTATGGCAGGAGTACTGAAGAACTTTGTGATTCCTTGTTCTCTCCTGCATGTTAGCCAGTGTGTTCCTGCCTCCGCACCTGTTTCTCCATTGAATGTGTGCCATTACCTTCGTAGTCCCATTGTAGCTGGATATTTTCAGTCCTTAGTGTTATTATGAGGAAAGAGCAAACCAAATGAAGAAAAGAAAACAAGATTGAGAAGGTAAGTTTATTCTTCTATGTGAGGGAAGTGAGTTACTCTTCTACCGTTATCTTAAAATGTCAATCCAAACGCTTCCTGATCCACACACTAACAGTTTAACTGTATGCATAGGAGCTGTTTCTGACTACAAGGTCTCTTGGGAGTGCTCTCTCCACGACAGGTGGTGGATCAAATGTTTACTAGGTGTTAGATGTGCACAGGTAATGTGCTTGGGGATGCTCTACCACTTGCAGCCTCCTTCCCTGTGACTGCTGCTGTCCCCAGACCTTTGTTGCTGACAGAGAACAACATTTTTAGTGCAACTCTATGCACTTATGTAACTCTATTCCTTATGGTATGGTAGGCCAACTACCCCCGCAAAACAGTTTCTTGGTGGGATATTTGATGAAAGCAATTACCAGCGTGAAATATCAGCTAGTTTGTCAGAATACTGCAGAAAAACATAGTCCGTGGCAGTCCATGTCCTGCACTTGTGAATTGATACCTCTTTGTTGCACTACTGAACTGTTGATCTAGCTTTTCTTCCAACGTCTTGGAATAAGAAGTCATATAAAAGTTAAACATGATATTCTCAAGATTTAAAAAAAAAAAAAAAAAACAGCAATCAAACCAAACATGCATTTATTTTATATACAATGTAATTCTACTTTTCAGTGTCCGTGAATGTACAATCAGACAGCAGAATGTCTGACTCTTTTTTCTCTCATCCATTTAAGCAGTTAAGCTGCTTTTCAAGAGTTAATTGAGGTCTAGGAATACCACTTGCAGCAGTTCTGTTGTCTGCATTCAGTCTAAACAACAATGGATAAGTGTTGTTCTGCTTTGCTCACCAGCTCTTATGGTAGAAGAGGATTTCCAAGTGAGATGTTAAATGATCTTGGGACCACAAGATCCTCTAACAAACTTTGAGGTACATACATGAAGAGTCATAAAGCCAGAGAGAGCTGATAATTGCTTTGTTACTGTCGCAGCTGCTTATGCTTTAAAAATGAAAGTCACTGTCATTGTTGGGTACCGCTTTTTTTTTTTTAAGCCAGAATATATTAAGACTCACTGTTGAGCTGATCTGAGTGAAGGGTGTTTTTGCACAAGATCTGGCCAAAGATCAATTGTCATTTGCTTAAAAGTACATAAAATTTGTTTGTAACATAGCTAGATATTTGACTGAAAATGTACTGCAGCTTAATTCTGTCTTCCTAGCATCCTCAAACCAGCTGTACTATTGATCAGAGTGAAACCTGGCTATGGCTCTGTCTGAGGCCATGCAAGGATGGAACTGTTCCTGTGTTGCAGCCCCAGTGTGACAGCAGGCATTAATGCGATGCCTTATACTGTGAGGTAGGATCAGGTGTAGTGGTAGTGACGAGGCTGAAGGTAGCATATCTATCTTGTGCTTTTCATGTTCACAGCACTTTAAAGACAGTATCTAATTAATCCCTACCACAGCCAGATTAAATATTCCAAGTGGCTCTCCAGCTCAGCTGCTGTCATTATCAGCACTTTGCAGATGATGGGATACTCTGCATTTACTCCTGTTGCACTTAGTTGGAATCCTGCTGACCTTGCCATTCTGGCAGAAACCCCGGAAAACGTTGCTTTTATTTGGAAAAAAATTGTATGCTTGACTTCGAGCATGTGAACAGAAAGCTGTGGAAAACCAGAGAAAAGTGGAGAAACATCAGTCGCTTAGACAACAGGACTTTCCTCAAGGGTTGTGCTAGAGAATCACTCTTGGATTTTTGGATAGTTGTGAATCCCAAACACTCAGACTTCGGAAACAGTAGGTATAACAGGCATACCTTATCACTTATTTTCTTTCAACCTCAGAATGCTACTATTGCTGTCAGCATTTGAGATTGAAAGCTCTCTGCCTTTCCTCTCTCTAGAGCCCAGTTTCTCTTACTAGAGTTCTTTTAGGTAAAATACCCTAGTAGTCACTGAGACAAGTGAGCAAGATGAGTCAGAGAGGCCCCTGCGGTTAGTGGTAGTGTGTGCTCTTGTGCAATGTGGAGTGTGCTTGATTCGGAAGCTCAAAAAGAAAAGTAGTGAGAATGCTTGCAAGTGTGTGTGTCTGGGAACTGTGAGGCCAGTTCCTCAGGTTTGGAAATTCCCCTCGACACTTATTCTCTGTAGGCAAAATGATTCTGTGAATTTGCAAATTGGTTGAGAAAATTCAAGCCACTTGAGAACATTCAAGCACCATTGAAGGCACTGTGCATCTGGAACTCTGAGTTCTGCATGTGGTGCTGTCACGTTGTCTTAACCTTCCAACTCTCTCACCCTCATGATTCATTTTTTCCCCATATTTTGTCTTTATCTATGTGAACTTTCTGGGAGAAAATGTGCAATGTTTGTGCCCAGCAGAGGACAGATGGGGGACTTGGACTCAAGTCTTGCTCTCATACAAAGCAGTATGCAATAACTGTGCAAAGCAGACTTGCCGTAACACAGGCCTTTGATCCGCACGTGCAAAAGTCTCCCATGTGACACATAGAAGCAAGGTAACACTTCTCTTTTACAGACAGTTAAAGACAAAAGGTAGGCAATGGCACTGATATCTTCCCTTGTTCTGTTTTTGAAATAACCAAGGAATGTGACATGTAAAATCCTTCAGTAAGTTGCTTCAGCTATTAACTGAAGCATTGTCTTTCAAAACTTCACAGCCCTTTTACTCTAGATCCTGCCTGATGTTAGGTTACCCAGCTGGACAGCTGCATTGCTTCCAGTCCTGCTCCGACCCTTGTCCCAAGGTGTGTGCAGCGTTGGAGGAGCCCTCCTGGGACTCACTGAACGTGTGCACCTTCCCAGGAATGGGCTAGGGCCATCCTGGCCAAATCTCATTAGGATCGCACCCAGTTTGTGTAACAAAGGCACTGGAAAATCTTAATTTTTTTTCCAGTTAAGAAGTTGGTGCTTCTGGTGCAGATAAATTCTGCTTCTGTGTCACTTTTCCTCTCATATCACTGTGGCTCTAAGGGAGATGAGATAGAAGCAAATGGCTCTAAGAACACCTGCAACAATTTTTGCCCCAGTCCTGCAAGCTGTTATGCACTTGCCTATCTTTATTTGCCAGCAATTGTATTAATCTTATTCTGCAAGCTAACTTTTTGTGTCTAAAGGGCTTTTAAAAATTGGGGCTTGAAGGGTTGATCTTGTTCTATTGCGATAGATGGTTTTGTCACAGACTTCAGTGGGAGCGGGAGTCAGCCCTAAAACAGGTAAGCTTTTTTTCCTAACATGGCTGCTTTAATAAGGGCATATTGTCTCATCAATTTTTAAGCTAAACTCCCTGTAGAAATCAAAGCAGAGTTCTGCTGAAAAATCAATAGTACGGTACGACCCATAGGTACTGTGTGTCTTACAAGATTGAGCTGCTCTTTTTGCAATTTGGCCTCTTCCCCACCTCCCCCCTTTTTTATTAAAACAAAGCAAAGCGTGTGCAATCTCTTTGGAGCACGTATTTAAGCATGCCATCTGATGGCTGAAACTGCTTCATTTCCCTTGGCTGTGGTGGATAAGTTACCTCCACATGAAGCTTTGCCTCCTGCAGGCACCAGAATAGCATGTGAAATATTTACCACTTTAATTGTGTGAGGCTTCATTGAAAACCTTATTTTCCTTACTATGTGTCATTTAGAAAGGCAGCACTGAACTATTGCTGAAAATGGGAGCCCTGACAGACAGGGAGCATGGCACTTGTTTAACAAAGAACAGCATGCAGGCTCCACATACCGTAATGCTTGAGGCTATAATTCCATTTTCTTCTGTAGATTTTGTTTCATTGCTTTAGTGTCTGCAACACAAGCTTTTAGTATTCAGGAGAAAAAAATTCAAAGCCTGCCAAATGCAATGTCATGTGCAAAATAATTTAGGTTTTGCATAATAGACATTTACTTTTTTTGACTTGAATGTGATATTCAATGAATATAGAACTCTTTTTTTTTTAAACAAACAGAAACCCCATGAAAGCTCATTCTTAAGAAAATATGTATGTTTTTAATGTCCCTGTTTTTGAATCTCTGATAAAGAAGAAAACTACTTTTCCACACAAAACCTGCTATTAGTTCAATAAACAATGGTTTTCATGTCAAAGTAAAAGAAATATATCTTCCAGGCAAAATCATTAATTTTTGCTTAATCATAGGAAAGCACGGCCTCTTCACAAGAGTGAAAAGCTGCTTTTCATAGCAAACTTTTTTCATGTTTCCCCACCCCTTACCTTCAGTTATGAAAAAAATCTGATAGGAAAAGATGTACACTATTTGGCTAAACTTAAATCATTCATCGCTCTAGTTAATAGCTCATGTCAGTTGTTTTGAGAGAGCCCCTCAGTCAAGGGTTGGATTTTCATTCTTTGCAGAAACCATAGTTATGCACATGAATTAACATGTGGTTACCCTATCTTAAATCCAAAATGTTCCTGTAGCTTGATTGTCTGGGTCTTAAAATGCAATTCCAAACTTCAGCATTGACTAGAAGTAGAAATACCAAAGTGCAAAACCCCCTTCACTTGATTTAAAAAAAAAAAAAAAAAAA
>WBMW01003491.1:1621630-1657055 GCA_013396635.1 Penelope pileata
AAAACCAGAAACAAACAAACTAAAAAAACCCACTTCTGTTATTTCTCACCTGGATAGAAAGCTGAGGGTGGGGTTGAAAGATTTTTTTCAGATGCTAATTCTATCTTCAGCCTAGTTTTTCAGATTCATTTAGTTTGTACTAAGTTCAAATAGGACTCTTACTGAATGGAACCTGAATCTTTGAGATTCAGCCATCACCACTAGTACTTTCTCCTGCTTTGACATGTTTATAATTCATTTTGTATCATGCACATTTTATTTGTGGAAGCATCTTAAATTAATCTGCCTAGGTAGAAAATATAGAGTAAAAATAAACTTCACCTGTGTTCCAGCAAGAGTAATGATGCAGAGTGTTTGACTGTCAGTACATATCCAGCACTGATAGGAAATCTCTTCAGTAGTTGTCTGTGCATATCTGTAGACTAAACAATGTTATATATGTGATCTACAGCCAAGACAGAAATATTCTGGAAAAAGAAATATGCTGGTAAACACTCTAAGATTAAGAGAATTGTCATGTGCAATGTTTCAGTGACAGGTTGGGCCAACTTGCTTTGTATGGAGACTTAGGAATTATTTATCCCCTCCATCTTTCATGGCAGAGTTGTCAGTAGTTTTTTGTGTACCTTTCTATACAAATAATGTGAAGCATAACTTTTCCAGCTGTAGGTAATTTTTGAGGTTAATTACATGAAGACTGGGATACAGATAAAAGAACAATTTTATCTTTGTTATCCAGACAGTTGTGTTCTTTCTGACTTCGCTTAAACTAAGCTTCAAGTATTCAGGTAAATCGGAAATCTCAATCAGTGTGTGAGAGGGGCAGCTTTTGAGAGTGTGTGTATTGAAGTGCATTTTGGAATGGGATGTAAGTGCAGATTTGAACCGTGATTCTGTTCAAACAAAATGAACGAGAATCTTCACACTGGTCACTGGTAATCCAGCAACTCTGTCACAAAGTCCAATGACTGTCTTGGCCTTGCAAACAGTTTTGCAGTTACTGCCACTTGTGTTAATCCATCTTTGAGCATGAAGCTATATATACATATATTCTAGTGCATTGGGATGAATTTAAAATGCTTTGATAGATTTTTGTAGCAAAATAGTTAAAGTTGACCAATCTGATGAAGTTCACTGTTTAGTCAAGCACTTGAGTCTGTACCACGGCAATGAAAATAGCAGTTTCTGCTTTAGAACAACTGAAGGTGCAAAATAGGGGTTAGTCTGTGGAGGATGAAGAGCTTGGGACCCTTGAAAGCTAGGCAACAGCTTTTCTGTTTGTCTGTGCTTCAGTGACTAGCTCAAGTTAGGTGCTCGAGTTTCTTTAAAAAAATAAAAAAAATAATAAAAGCATCACTTGGACAGAACTAATGTGTGAAAAGATCATAAGGAACAGTGGAAATCGGATGCAGTGATCCCATGATTGGACACATAGCTGTTACTAGTAAATATATGATTCTGTTGGCAAAGCAACTCTGAGTAAGGAAAGTAGGCAGGACTAAGATGTTAAGATGTAAGGGATCTTTGGAGGACATGGTTATAGCTGAGATGCCTTCAGACTCATGTCAGGCTAATAAAGCAGTGAACATAAAATTGGAGGCAATACAGAATTTTGCAGTAAAATGTCTTGCTATTTTGGAGGGTAAGGAAAGAGAAGGATGAGGAGAAGGAGAAACTTGGAAGAAAAAAATTGTGATGTAGAAAGAAATCAAAGAATTTTAATACTTGATTAAACAAATTTGTTCTCTAAAATCCTGTGTTCTCTTGCTGCATAGTATATTTTTGTGTTATTTGAAATAATCTTGGAATATTATATAATTTTTATGTACAGGAATCAGCTAGATTGAGAGCTTCAAGATTGCTGGAAGTAATCTTACAGTGGCTATGAAAATATCCATGTTATATGAGGTGCCGTTATCAACTAACATGGGTGAAGAGGTTTGCACTGTGTAATGTGCAGAAGTGAAACCTTGTTTCTTGGCCTGCCAGAACTTCTTAGTGCAAACTGTGTAGATACGTATCAATAACTCTATAGCATCTCTACCTTCCAGTGAGACAATTTGATTTCTGATTGACAGCAGTTGTAGCAGTGTTAACTGTAATAGGAGCTCAGGAAAGTTTATGCATATATGTATGCTCTTCAAATATCCAAATCAAAGAATAATTATTGTAACTGTGGAAATAGAAGAGGGCTCCATATGACATATTAATGCACATGTTTCAGCAAGATGTGTAAAACATCTGCAATTATCAGTGAATGAACTCATTATTCTACCATGCGCTCACTATGCTGAACAGAAAGTAAAAATAAATCTTTGAGACACTTCTATCATTTCCTTTTTCATCAAGAATTTACATCTGGAATCCTCATGGAATCTTTCAGAATATCCAGCCATGTAAAATGATCTGCCTGACTAATACAGCTATTACATTACATTGGTTATGGCTTTCTTATGGTTTAATTGTTGTAGCCCCTGTAATGCTAGCCACTGGAATGGGGGAGATACTGATCTCTGTCATATGACAGATATTAACCTTTTGTTAACCCTGATTCTTATCTTCTGAGAAAGGTGCTTTCTTATAAAGAAATGAATAGTCTTTCACCCAGGCTGCTGTTGTTAAAGACCTGAGATTGAATTCTAATTCTTTAAAGTAAATAATTGTATGAAATTTATGGTTTTTCAGATTAGACACTCCTTTAAAAAAAAAAAAAAAAAAAAGGGCAAAAAACCAAGGTGTTATGTTGTTTTAAAGATTTGCTACATTTTCATCTTGAAATTCTGTTTAACTTTGAGCCAAATGAATAATCCTGAAATAGCTTTCTCTGCTTCCTGTCAGACACATGCTTTCATTCTGCAGAGAGCAGCAGGAGGCCTTTTGCTTGTTTGGAGTAGTACTCATAAATATAAAATTGGACTGGATGCTGGAGTTCAGAGTGAAGAATAGATGTGAATAGATCACACAAATTGGTGTCTGTTGCTTCCAGAATGCATAGCACGAGGACTACCAATTGCCAGGCAAGGAGCTGTACTGTGGTTTAAGGCTGACTTTCATCACTTGTGTTTTGTGCAAGGATAGTACTAAAGAAAAGAAAGTTTCCTGAGTGCTTGCTGACAAATTGATGGGTACCCAGAGCAGGGTGAGATCATCTCAAAATGGGGGGCGGGACAGGGAAGAGTTTGACTGTGTAGTGCCCATTAGTCCAGTATTTTGGGAACTTCAGCAGGGGTTTGAATTATTACTTTGTGTTGTCTTATTCAGTACAGTTTATAAAGCATTGAATTATTCCTTTGTTGTCTAACCAGTATTGTTTATAAAGCATTCATTTTATCAGTGTTAAGGCTTGTGATATACTGTGTTTGAAAGACCGTTTACCTGAAACAGAAGAGTTAACTAACCCAAGTGATTCATAAAGAGGGAAGTATGTACTGTAGCCAGTACCAGGTATCTCTAGGAGATGGATTACAGAGGACAAACCGGAGGAGACTGTAACCAGTGCAGACCCATGTGTCAAGATTTCTTGATTAGTCCAATCTAATTATTTTAGTTGTATGTAAAGAATGACCACAGTGGAAAACAGGTCACGTATGTAACTTCAAACTACATGTATGCTGTTAGGTGTTGTGAATTACATTGCACAACATGTGAAATGTTAAATCCCTTCATGGAGTAGAAGCAAGCACAAAAAGAGGCAAAAAGGATTTGTATTAGGTCATAGGGTAAGTGCAGTAGAGTAGTAGCAATTGGTTTCCCGAGCTTCAATCAGGATTTCTCATCACTATATTTACTTATGTTGTTTATTTACTAGCCTGTCTGGGAGTAGATGAGAATTTCTTCCAAGTTGACTTGATTTTTCGGTTGTGTAAATTGATTTTTGTGCAAATGAAGCTTGAAGTAGACTTGGATTTACTGAGGAAATTATGGAGACATTTCTGGTGTGCAGTGTGAGGTTCTGCCTGCAGGATGCAGTACGGTGATGTGGCTTCCACCCACACCCAACATGTGGCTGGGGCTTCTGCCTCTGGGTGAATTCTCAAAATTCAGGCACTCTGTATTTCCTGTCCAGCCTTGGGAATTCACCCCCAAAAGTCACTTACTTGTAAGAGAATTGAACTTAGTAGGTGGCTATATTATGTGAAAACTGATGTATTATCCAATATGATTAAAGCACTTATTTTTCTGTGGAAAATTTAATGGCTGCAAATAGACAATGGCAGTGACCTGAATAATTTTCACTTATCTGGCACTGTACCAGGCTAGTATTTCAAAAGCTGCAATGCTGTATTTTCTGTAGTGAACTTTATTAACTTGAGTAAAAACTGTTTCAATAATCCCATTCTTTTAGTATGTGCGTGATAGCTTGCTTTAATATCAGTTAAAATGAAGCTTCTGTATGCCCACTGTCCAGGTTTGAGCTCTACTCAAAGTTACTACTTTAAGTTACTGATCTGAATTTGTAATATGGAAACTAGGACAGAAGATCAAGGATTGAAGACAATTTGTAACTTGCTTTGCTTCTGATTATCAGGAACTATGTGAGCCGAGCTTTGGGGAGTAGTTCACGTCAAGTCTTGGGAATCTGTAGAGGTCCCAGCTGACTGGAAGCTGGCAAACGTTGTTCCAATTTTCAAGAAGGGCAAGAAAGAAGACCCTTACTGTATTTCTAGCTGGTTAGTGGAAGTGATTGTCTCACTCTACACCGCACTGGTACAGCCTCACCTTGCGTACTATGTGCAGTTTTGGGCATCACAGTAGAAAAAGGGTGTAAAACTAACAGACAGCCTCCAAAGGAGAGCTACAAAGATGGTGAAGGGTCTAGAGGGGAAGACATGAGGAGTGGCTGAAACAGTTTGGCTTGCTCAGCCTATACTGAGAGGGGTGTCGGACACTGGAACAGGCTCCCCAGAGAAGTGGTCACAGAACTGAGCTTCCTGGAGTTCAAGAAGCATCTGGACAGAGCTCTCAGTCATGTGGTCTGATTTTTTTTGTGTAGTCCTGTGTAGAGCCAGGAGTTGGACTTGATGATTCTTATGGTTCCTTTCCAACTTGGGGTATTCTATGATTCTAAGTCTACCACTTCATTGCTAGCACTCATAACAGAGCTTAGTAAAAGTTGTTTCCTTCCTCTTTCCAGCCAAAAAATTGCTTTGTCTAATAATGAAACAAAAGATAGGACAGTAGTATGTACAAGTATAGATGAAAATCTTCTATGTGTTGAGATTGTAAAGAAGGAAGAGATGTGCAAGGGAAAGCCTACTTCAGTTGTTAATGATTTGAGAAGAAGGGAAAACATTGGAATTATTTAGTTATAGTTTAGCTTTATGCTTAGCCTGCCTGACTATGGCAAAGGCATAGCTTTAAACCTAGATATAAATTCCAAAGTACAGCAAATTAGACTTTGTTCATATGTGAAGTGTCTCTTGTGGAAACGAATCTCCAGAGCAAAGCACTGCTTGGAGAATTTTGACCCTTTAACAAGATAAAAAGATAATTAGGAAAGACTTCAAACTGAAATAAGATGACATGTAAAATAGTGATAATGCAGTGAGAAATTAAAGCTCTAAGAAGTGTGCCCAAAGTTCACATTGTCATGAGAATTTTTCTGACGTTTGGGAGGATGTTCTCCACTTCAAGATTCTGCAAAAGATCTCTGAATAAACAAGACTGAAATGTGGCCTGTCCTGAAGGAACAGTAGATGTAGATAGAATTGGGTTGCTCATTCAGAAGAGCTCTTGAATAATCTCAATATACATTAAGTGCTTGCAAAGCCTTTGATTTAGGTAAGAGGCCCTTATTTAGGGTAATGTACCTAATGAATGATGTAATAAACATATTGATAACAAATGTAAATTCATCATAAACACAGATGAATAGTTACCCAGTTGTCTAAAGGAAGATCTAATTTAATTTGTCTATGCTTACGTAAAACTATGGAAATCTTCAATAACAAACAAACTAGAAAAGAACAAACACCAACGATGTTTGGAACTACTTCGTGATTTCAGTTTTTCTGAGATCTGGTCTACTTACTGAATATGAAGACATGCCCACACAAATTTTCCTGCATTTACTTTTGACGTGTTTTTTTAAATGTTGTTTTATTCAGTTATTTAAGAGAGCTAATGGATGATAGTGTTGGCATGCCTTACTGTTTTGGCATAATTGTTTTAATAACAGCCTTCCTTCATGACTACAATATCAAAGGCTTTGTGGCTTATAATCTGAAAACACAAAGATTTACATGTGTCACTGTTTTATTGGACTGTCTTACCTATGCCCTGCAAATGTGCAGGTCTTTTTACATAGCATTTCATCAAGATCTGTGGATTTTAAGCTTCATGACAACCTGGTTTTTGGTGATCTTGCTTTTGTGGCAAATATTTAGAGGATATGATTTCTTCAAAAAATATGCAAGAGTTCAAAGATTAGTTCTGTGGATGAAAGATCTGTTGGGGTAATTGAGTTACGTGGTAGCTCAAAATAAACTATGCAATGATTTGTACAAAAACTAGAGAACTACTCATGTGGGTCCTTTTGAAAGAGCACTAAGGGCAGCAAAACCTGTACGTCTGAACTTGCTGGATTCTAACAGAAAAAACATTGACCAAACGCTTGACCTAAAGTCAGCTAATTCAGTAAAAAGACTCCTGATGATTAAAATCTAAACCAGATGGTGGGATACTGAGAAAGGTGAAGGCAGCAAATGTGACTGGCAGCCAGATTTGTGGTCCCAGATGCTGAAGCTGAGGATTGATCCAGTTGTTTGCTAACATGGGTTGGAGGAGTCTAATGGCACGTTATGCGCACAGCTGCTTACAACCATAAATGCCGCAGAAAACGTGTGTGTTGGGGGAGTTCTTGGACTTAGTTTGGAGCCTTTTATAGGGTAAAAAAAGATAAAAACTGAAGCGATAAAGGCTGCATTGAGGAAATGATGTGCTTAGAAATCGCTTAACTTTAGATTCAATTACTCCTCAGTTTAAATTCAAAAACTTTCTCCAGCCTATTAGGTAACTGTATACCTACAAAATAGGCCTAATGAGAGAATTAGGTCTTTCTCCATGATAGAGTGGTGTAGCTACTATTTTCTCTGAACTAATGTGCCGGAGAAAAATGGGTCCTTGCATTCCATTTGCTTCAGACTTGCTAAATATTAGTAAACCTCAAGTATGTGCACAGTCAGCAGCCTAAGTGTGGAGGTGGCAACCACTTCAAGTGGCCTGTAGCTGGTCTCCACCGTGTGCTGTCCC
Source organism: Penelope pileata (assembly GCA_013396635.1). Lineage (NCBI taxonomy): Eukaryota > Metazoa > Chordata > Aves > Galliformes > Cracidae > Penelope > Penelope pileata. The sequence continues at coordinate 1,628,882 of WBMW01003491.1, forward strand.
CATGGTGTGACAAACATCTGTGTCATTAGCCCTTTTCTGAACAGTACTTGGGCTCCTTTATCAGGGATAAGGGGAGGGTAGGGAGTGGGGTAATGGAAGTAAAGGCAAAGGGTAAAGCAGAGCTGTGTTGAATCAGTGTGTTAGAGATTCTTAAACGAAATCCTACTCCCTGAACTCTCCCCTCAAGTGTTTTTCCATCAGAGGAACAGAGGACCATTCATTCTACGCCAGATCTTGAGGAAGGAGGGGTACATGAGTGTGTGTGCATGCACTTTTTTTTCTGGTGAAACATCAGGGATGATCATGAAGAAGGAGGCATATAAACATATAGGGTGTGTGTACATATATCAGATGTGTATGTGTTTTTTGTAAGTTGTGAGAATTGGCTTAAAAAACACAAAGGAAGATACTGAACATACTGAATCATATCGTAGAATCCTTGAAATCTCTCCACAGGTACTTACAAGTTAGGATCAAGAAATGCTTTGGATGGATGATTTAGCCGTACTCTTAAGATATTTTGAGTGCTGTCATCCCATTTGGGATCATTGGGCGTATGAAACTCATTTGATAGAATATCAAAGAAAACAGATTTTGTTCTGGGATGTTTTAAAAGATCTCTATTACGGCAGACTAACAAACCATAGGAAAATAATCTGTGTTCCAGACATATCCAAACAATGGCTTAGCTCTCTGAATATTCAATGAATAAGTTGTCTTTTTAATAGTTATTATGTTCAGTATCAATGGCTGACAACTGCTGTCACCCCATCGAATTGTGCTAAATCCTCCTAAACAAGACACCCTTGCAATAAGGCTTCACTTGTAATCATTTTTTGGCAAGCACATCTTACAATTGTTATTATGCTAACTGCTCACACTTGCGTACAGCATGAGGTGCCAATGTTTTCAGTTCCAAATACTAGAGATGTGGTGATAGAGAAGGCGAACCCTTATTAATTCTGAGAGATTTGCTTAATTGGGACACAATGTGAAGATTCTCAACAATAATAACAGATGATGGGGAATAAATAGGCACGGCAGGAGAGAGGCAGTTTCTAGTGTGAATTTCCCTTTGCTTCTGTTTAATTGCATTACATACTGTGGGAAGTATCTGCAGTATGCGTTTTCTAGTTAATTTTTCTTGACTGCATCCATCTAGCTACTGCTCCTGGACATTTTAATGTTTGATAATACTCTATTTGCATATGAGTACACATCTATAGCTGTCATTAGAACCAATTTACACACATGATTTGCTTCTTGAAGTGTCAACGTCTGAATTTTATCTGGAGACGGGAACAGGGTCAGGAAAGTTTAATTGATTGTATAATGCAATTGAAAAGACTGGCAGGGATCTAGGGCAATTTTGGGACATCTGTCTTTGAGTCATCAAAAATAAAGCACATAACAGCTGTGATAACAGCAGGATTATGATTAGATATACAGCATTCGCCATCAGATTGAACATGGACTGGAAAACAAAAAGGAGGTAAATAAGTCTGTTTTGATAACACTGCAAGAATTTTGAGTAGGTCTTTCTTTTACACCCTTTGCAAGTTTATATGTAAATTCCAAGCTGAACAGAAATAAACAAAATCTGTGTTTATTTTTTCTAGCAAAAACTTATGTATTCCTCAAAAACAAAACTTGTTGCCCAATAGCACAGTTCTGTAGCTAAATGTTGCATCCTACTTATTACATTGTGAGTTGGGTGAGCAATTCCTGCTCCGAAATTGTAACTTCCTGCTCTTGATTTCTACTTAAAAAATCCAGGAAATACTTGTTTGATTCCACCCTATAGAGGGATTGAGATTTACCTGTCCATCTATCATTCTTTTTCTGTATTTGTTACGCGTATAAGTATAGTTAAAAGTTCCTTCAGGAACAACTGTAGTGAGTTCTACAGTGCTCTTTCAAACCAGAAGACTGTTTGAACTTACTGTACGTATGAAGGTATACCTGTCCTCTTTTATCTGCTTTAGGCTTTGTCTTGCATGGCATTTATCCCTCAGTTATTTGGCAGGTGAATGTTTCCTGACTGAGACTGACATTAGTTTTCACATACAAACTACTGCCTAATTCATATTGCACACATTTAAGAAGCACTTCAATGAGTCATCGAGAAGCTAAGTCAATTGTTTGCAATCTGAAATGGTTTCTTAGTTACAGAGCTGATTGCAAAACATGGGGAGGTGTTAAATATTCATCTGGTAAATTTTGTATCGCTTCTAGTTAAGTCTGTAATTTGATAAAAGCTGAAGATGTGAAGGGTATCTAGTTATATTAGGCTATTTTAGAATTTTTGCATCTAATTTTTCCATCTAATTTTTGCACGCTACTCAGTTAAATTTGGTTGTGTGACTCTACAACTAGAACTGAACATACATTTCATATGCTATAATCACTGTATGAAATAAGAATAAATCTGAAGAAAGATGCATAACTTCAGTATTCACTTTCTATTTAAACTATGTAATTTAAATATAAATTGATGAAAACTTGGTATGTAATGACACTTCTCCAAATTAAAACACTGGTATGTTCTTCTATACATATGAAAAGTTATCATGGCACAGCAACATAAGAAAAACTACAGAATATCTGCAAAAATACGCAGCCCAGAGCTGCTTCCTTGTCCACAGGTAATTTTGGTTAATAAATTCATTTTGAGATCAAACAAGAAGACTGACATTAGTGGATTTACTAAGATGTTCTGCTGCTGTCTAACTCCACATTGCGACACTGACTTTGCAAGAACACTTTTGCTCCTGAGAATTCTCAGCAACTGCCCCCTCTGGTATAAGGTAAGTTGAAGCATTGGAATCTGTAATTTATCTGAGATGCCAAAATCACTGCTTCATTTAGAAGTACGTTTTGGCACAGAAAAGTACCAACTGTGGAGATGTATGCATTTATGCCAACTTACTTTTTCTGCCCATAAGTATTGGTGCAATAACAATCATGTCATAATCAGTGTTCAGCAGATGCACTATTGGTTTAATTTCCTGTGGTCTCTGTAGTGTTTTGTTTCATATATTTCACAAGAATGCAACATCGTCATGTTCTGCTGCAAGTGTATGTAAAATTTCTGCAAGGCAAAAATATACGCTGCTTTACTGAGTACTAATAAGACATTAGACAATCAGTGGGGTCCAAAAGACACAGAGGTAGTATATCTCAAACAATAATTAAGAATGAGTGGTATACAATAATCTGGCAAAGTGGTTTGAAGGCTACTGTTGGTTAGCTGTGATTGCAGTCATTAAAATCTGTAGGTTGTTGAGTGACCTATCATACACCCATCAGCAGTTGTTTTCCAGTTCAGTTTCTCAGCCACCGTAAGATTGCTTAGTGCTGCTCTATCCTCAGCTATGGTGGGAAGGGGTACCTCACTAGTCTTTTTGAAATGAATATGAAGCTACATGTGGGAAGTGTTTAATGTAGGAAGAAGTAAAGCATGCTCATAAGTTTTGGCTATACAGCTAACGTAATGCCAGGCAATGCTCACATTAGCAATTTGCGCAAATGTTGTACACATTTGTTTCCATTGATGAAGAGGATTAATAGTTTAGGGAAAATGGAATAAAGCTAATTTAGAAGAATTTTTTTCTTTTATCAACCTGAATAAGCGTCCACATAACTGATGCTAGTGGAAGTTCAGCATATGTTATCACTGAAGTATAGAAGGGAGTAAATTCCTTAGGCTGAGAAGTACCTGGGTTACATCCGGCTGGAAACCTACCACAAGGTGTTAGATGTCACAGAATCCTGCTCACCAGGTGTTCTTCTCATCTCTTCTGTGTGTGGGCTTCTCTAATGCTACAGTCCGTGTTGCTCTAGGAGGAGATGTAGGTGCCTGCTGAGCCCACAGATGCTGCCAGGCCTGCTGTGAGTCCGCAGCTGGCATGTCATTATATTGGTAAAGACAGAGAGCGAGGTGTTTTGAAGATTGAACTTGAAAGGCTTTAAGGATGAGGGGAAACCGTGCAGGAAATTGGCTGGAATTGTGCGCAGTGGGTGCAAAGTTGAGTTCAGCCAGAGAGGGGAAGAGGTGACCAGTGCCTGCCTGGTGTTTGGAGACAGTGAGAATATTCTGCAGGAAACATAGGGCTTCACTGGCAGTGCCTTGACAAAGAGGTAGAATTTTCAAGAATATAATTCTTATAAAGCCTCTTGCAGATCTGGAGGGGTTAATGCAATTTTAATCTCTCAAGGAATGAACTGAGGCTCGTAGGCCTTGCCCACATTTCAAGATCCTTTGCCAGCTGGAGTCCCCCGGTGCTGAGGAGCTACACCATTGGGATGGCTTCCAAACTCTTTCACCTTGTAGCGTGGCTCTGTTGGGACTTAGTGATGGTGTTTGCCAGACCCAGCAATGTTGAGAATATTGTGCACAGGGTGTCACAGAAGAGGTTAAGAAATGGGCGTTTTCATTAGCTCTTTCTTACTCAAATTATGAAAACATGCTTTTCCATTGTCTCTTTTCACAAGGAGAACAATTCTCTTATATAAATGAAGAACATGGTAATCAATTTCTTCAGCTGTTGGTTAAAATTGCAGGTGCTGTCAGGCAGTCTTTTTTTTTTTTTTTCTAATTTGAAGTCTTTGCTTTTTGTTGGGATCTGGTGCGTGACATATTAACAGGAAATCTATCACTGTACTCCTCTAGCCTTTACTCCTTCAAACTGATGTTATAATGTCTTTAGAGTGGGATTTCATGAAGGAAGGCCTTTTCTCACTTGTAAAAGATTTGTAAGTTAGCTCTCTGCACCAGGTACACGTGAATTGCAGATGATCAAATTATTTTGATCTTATTTTATGAAACCCTGAGAAAGGCTGATCTAAGTCCTAAATATGACTGACAGATCTGTTCAAAACACAGAAGTTTTGAATCAAATCAAGAGTCATAAAAGATAGTCAATGTTTTTGGCACAGGAGTAAAAGACACAATTAATAATTATTTAGCTTGTGACACCTTTGGGCATAGGAGGCAATTGCAATCTTTTCCATTGAGAGGCCAAGGAAAACACTTAAGGTGATATTGCTACAATTAGCTGCACCCTCACTCCCCTCTGTTAACAGGACAGGGTAAGAAAATAATTTGGACAAGCTTGTGGCTTGAGACAGAGGCAATTTCATGAGAGAAGCAAAGGCTGTGCATGGAAGCAAAGCTAAAAGGAAATCTATTCCCTGCTTCCCACCAGCAGACAGATGTCCCACTTCCTGGGAAGCATAGCTTCAGCACATGCAGTGGCTGCTTTGGAGGACAAAGACTAACCATGATTTCCTGTAAATTCACCTACAATAATGTCCTCCTTTAGCGCCAAGCGTAGTGGGAAGGCAGGACTAGAGGGAAAAGAGGATTTGTCAGGAAGCACATTGTGCTTTGCTGTTCATGTTAGCACTTGAGTGTAAACGCTAGAGCATTCAAAATGGTTTTCCCTAGATGTGTGAGGCAGTTTCAAATAGCTGTTCTGCCTCAAAGTAAAACATAGGTACTCTGCTAGGACACTTGGCTGGAAACCAAATGGATGTGGCATTGTACTTGTGTGCAAAACTTGTGAACATGCATGATATATATGGACAAATATTGTGTAGCTGATGGAGAATTTGTGCAAAGAAAACAGCTCATGGTGCAGTCTGGTTTGATTAGAAGTCCATTAGTGGACTGGAAAGTAGACACACTGTGAATTTGGTCATTTTAGCTCTGAATCTTTCATGTTGCAGACTCGTGGGTTATGTACTCTGAGCTTGAAAATACAAAGCTTCTGAAAGGAGTAAAATGTTTTGGCATGAATTTCTCTAGTCACTCTAGCACTAGTGACTAAGAGCTTTCCTGTATTTATGAAGATTAAAGCACCCACTGATTAGTGCAACATTTTGCAAATTGCGCAGAACTGGTGGTGAAGGACTCTTGCATATTGAGAGTCTATTCCAACAGCCTCTGAAATTGATGTAGAGATGAGCATTAGCAAATGCCACTTATAAGTACTTTAGCAGAGGGAACAGTTCATTAAAATCAGTGGCTTTTCCACGAGTCAAATGCAGTTGAAACAGAGTAATTTTGTCAGCTTTTACGTAATTTTTTGTGTGAGAGGTTTGGCAGAGAATACTCGGCAACAAGCTGCTCTCTTTAGCCTGTAGCTAAAGCCAAATGCATTCCTTCTCACCCTCTGTGGACCAGAGATAAGATATTATTCTGGATATAAGTTGGGATCGATTTTCACAGAGTGGGAAGGAGAAAATACCAGAGTGAGAACTGTGATTAGAATTCCATTTTCTTTAAGTATCGTTTTGACAGAGGGATACTTCTAAGCAAGATGCATTATCTAATACCTGGGAGAACTTAAGCCACCTAATGCAGAGGATGCCTTTGTATATAGGGAGTGTTTTGTTGGCTCTTGTGAACTTTTCTAATTGTCTTGCCAGGCGATATAGCTCTGTAGTACAGCTCTGTGGTATCTGAAGGGCAGGAGTGGGAAGAGCATCGCCAATACTGTGCGTATTTGAGCTGGCATAACAGCACTAGAGTCTCTGAAGAGAGAGACCCTTAAATGCAGTGTTTTTCCCAGCTGGAGTGCCAAATGTCTCTTGATTACCAGGCTCTTGACAGTCTGCAGATGAGGGGCAGAATGCACTCAGCTTTTGAAAAAATAAATAAAATGACAGCTAACCCACTTCTGCTTTAGTACTGTAACTCTTGCACGCTCTCAGACTATATAGGCTGGTGTTGTGCTTAAAATCTTGATCTTATTTTAAAATATTTAATGAAACACTGCTTAAGCATCTACTATTTGACATCACAGGAGTTATTTTAAAACTCCAAATTGTACACTGCTAGGTTTTCACTCATAAAAATTCAATCCAAGTCTTTAAAAAAAAAAAAAAAAAAAGTCTGAAGATATGTAAGATGTTCTGTTGAAAAATGGGAGGGGGAGAAGAGCAATTAAAAATGTAAGAATAGAAGCTAATTATGAGCAATTCAGGCAGAGCTTTGTTTAGAAAATGTATCAGTACAAAATGGATAGGTGAATAGATTAGCGCTGATTGCAGTTTTTACATATAATAGTCTCTTTTTCATGAGTAATCATTAGCAATTATAATGTAGGCTTTAAATCAGTCTGGGATGGGACTGCACTGTAATATGAATACTAAATAATTGTATGCTCCCAGCTAGAAGAAGAAGAAAACGCTGTGATTTGGCGATTAAAAAGGAATCCAGAGCCCAAGTACTTCCATGGACTCTGTTCGTCACTTGTTTTCTGCACTTCATCTCTGGGTTCAACAATGTCAGGATTGAATGCCAAAGTTCATCACATAAACGAGCGTTACTTCGCATTAGCTGGCAGTGGAAGTTGCAATCATGCTTTCAAAGAAGGATGCTTTCATGTATTAATCACTAGTATTATTATTAATTGCTAAAGGAAGAAAAAATGATCCAGGAGATGAGGTGTAGCGCACTGTTGTAAGGGTGCAAGTGTGTTTGGAGGCTGACTGTGTCATCAGTCAGTGATTATTTACTTCCCAAACCTGAAGGTTCTGTGCATTAATAACTGTGTAGGACTGCCTGGAGAAGACCTTTTTGACAGCATCTGTTAACACCTGGGATAATGCTCATCTGGGAGATGCTCAGAATGAACTTTCAAAACCCCAGGCTGGTTATCAAGCTGAAAATGGATATCTACTAGAATAGGGCCTTAAACCAATCTAGAAAAACTGCTTAATTTTCAGTCTTTCAAATCAAAATGGTATAAATAAAACAGTCTTGGTGGGTAGTTAAAACTTTTTGAAAGTGCTAATGAGCTGTTAAAAGCTTATCTTGTTGTGCATCTGCATTTGTTTGAAGTCAGGACCTTCATTTGTAGAGCACATGCACTTGACTAAAGATGAATGAGGAGATTCAAGTAACAGCAGCAAAGTGGTCTGCGAGAATGTGGATGTAGATTTTCTTTTTTTTAAATCTTGTTAGTAATGGTTTTCGATGGAAAAGAGGTTTGTGCTTTCTATAATTCTGCCAGTTTGCCCCACATCCTACTTCATTTAGTGACAGTTGTAACCAAACCAGACAAATGGGGAGAAGACTTCATGAAGATTTCTACAAGCTTTGTGAAAATCGGTGGCTGAGCAAGGAAGAGAAAGAGCTGTCTGCAGCAAGAGGCAGGAAAGTAAAGGTGGTGAAAGGGGAAGGGGAAATGAGCAGGCAAGTGTGGGAATAGGTGTCAACAAAGCGAAAAAAGAAAAGGCTTTGAACTGCAGTGCCTGATATCCAGACTTAGAAAAGGCTTTTGAATGGGAAATCAGAGTCCCAGTTTGATGTTTCTCTCATGTTGTGTTGATGCTAAGAGGCTTTTACTTCTAGATTGATACCACATTTCCTAAAAAGCATTAGTTTTCTTCTAGTGTTTTCTTCTTCCTTTTTTTTTTTTTTTTTTTAAATGTCTTGGATATTGGAGACTGCTTAGCTTTCCTATAGCCTAGACAGAAGCTGGAAGTAATTAGGTTGAAAAATGACGTAAATCTATAAGCTGATATTCAGATATTTGCTAACTGCATAGACTTTCCCACAGGTATAAAAGTTTCAGTGCCTTGAAAAATGAAGCAATGCTTTAAAGCACAGCAGGCAGCCAGGTGCTGGTTCCCCACTGCTGGTGCTGCCCTCTTCTCTGTGCTGCGCAGTGCAGTGTTTTTCTGCTCACTGTTGTCTCACAGCACCCTTGTGCTGTAACCACATCTGTTCTTGTTGGCAGCAGCAGAAATACTGACCAAAGGCAAACTGCTGCTTCACCCTGATGGTTTGGGCAAGGGTTCATCTCCTTGGCAAAACTGAGGTGGAATTTGGAGTTTGTCCCATCAGGGTGGAGCAGAGCTTACAGGGTGTCCCCTCCAGAACGGAGGACATGCTCCTGTTACAAGTTTAGAGCTATGTATTTAGGTAACAGTTCATAGCAAGTATGTATATGTTCTCTAGAAATGTGGCCTGGTGTATTTTCTTCTGCATTCAAATTGCATTAGGGAAAATATTGAACTTATGGCTCAAATAACCATTAAAATTCAACATCAGACATCAAAAAAGGCAACATATGGAAAAAATGGAAATAAATACACCAGAACGAAACTCAAGGGTCTCATGACTGCATGTGCATTCTCTCTCCCCACCCTTTTCCCCTCAAAAAAAAGAGAAGTGATTATTGCTTCCAAGGCCCGAAATCTCTCTCTCTTGCCAGATACTTTTCTTTTTGAAGGGGAGGTAGTCAGCCACTGTCTCCATGTTCTGATTTTCTAGGTCTCAGTCGTCCATGTCCTCCCTGGGGAAGGCTAACTTCCAGAAATATGGGAGAGAGAGACTGTAAGCTGCAGAAATCTGCATCCTAATGCGTTGACTCTACCCTGAGGAAATGCCCTGCAGGTATAAAAGCACTGCACATATCCTACTTGGCCAGCCCAAAATGAATGCTTTTCCTCCTAACAAGGTCTCCTTTCACATGAGCCCTACAGATTTCTATAAATAACTGTGTTTTTAATAGCCCAACCAACACACTAAAAAATGTTTTGGGAAATGTGGAATTAATTGCCTTCCTTCTCCCTGTTTGGAGATTTCTTGCTCTCCTTTTTTCCCAGATCCCTGTTAGAGGAACATGCTGCCATTATTTACCCTGTTAGGGCTGATTTATCCAGCATTTTCCCCTCAATTTGGCTGTGTGAACTGTGTTAATATTAGTGTGAACATGGTAATCATATTTTTGATCGACTTAAAACTTTTTTTTAAAAAAAGCTCATAACCCAGAAACACTTAGACTTTAAACGAAATGTACCTTAAGCAAAATGGTTTGTTCCAATTTTCATTTATTTCTTTTCATAGTTAATAGTAACATTTATGTTTTAGTGATGATTGAGATCTCAGAGAGTATTCAATTAGAGCAATTCATTCTGCCCCCTCTCCCAGCTAAATATCTTAAATAAGATTCAGGAAGTTTCGAATTACTACAGTGATTCAGAAAGCTGTGCATCATTCTGGTCCAGCCAGATCCACGTATTTGAAGGAACCAAGTCCCAGAGAATACACTTAGTGCTGCTCTGGTAGCAGTGGTGGTTAAGTTGCTGCACCCATGTGATACAGGGTTGGCTGCTGGCACCTCTGGAACTTCTATACACCTAATTGTGCTTCTTGGTCATCTTCCTGAGCCTCGTGTCCCCTTGGCATGTGCTTTTGCACTGCCAAGCTGACCACTTTCTGCTCTGCCGTCACGCACGCTTGGACCTTTGGGACATGGCTCCCCTGGTCTGTCCCCTGGTGCCCCCATGGACAGCAGTGATGGAACTGGAGCAGGACAGTGTGGGGCTCATTATGAGAGAACCTGCCATATCCTGGCTATTAGCAAAAAGCCACAGTGTCTCTGATCACAGCACACTCATTTATTTTTCAATATTCATTTATTTTTTAATAAAAGAATTGCATCACTTTAGGATTGAAGCAGTCTAATCGTAGCAAATCCCAAGTCTTTCCCTCTCCTTTTTTTATTGATCACATCTATTCTTAATTTTTTTTTTTGCAATTTTCTTTTAGCACTGACACTATGAATTGAAAGAATCTGATAGGGTGATGGGAGATGGTGGATGAAGGGGTTTTGCCCCTTCTCTCTCACCAGCTGCCTTCAGAGCAGCACAGGGGCTCTGGATCCCCAGTGCTCACCCAGAGCTCTGCAGGCTGTGAGCAGCCCCAGGAGGAGCTTCAGTCTGGAGGAAACCATACATCAGGTGCTGAAGGAGAGGTTAAAATGCCTGCTTGCCCTGAGTCAGTTAACAGCGTATATGTTATAGATAAACAGATGCACAGCTGTCCTTAATCTTTCACGCTTTTGTTTATATACAGAAATAAATGTGTTTCCTCAAATGTAAAGTTACTGTACCCATTTAAACAAACATTAATGTGTATGGGAAACCTCAGTCTTTATCTAGTCTATAAAGGGGAGATAGGGATTTTATTTTCCCTTACTACAAGAGAGCTTCTGGAAGAATAATCTCTCAGCTCTCCTTTAATTTTTTTTTTTGCACTGTCCCTTGAATAACCTTGTGGAAGGCTGAAACAAATGGAAATTCCTGCACGAGCAAATAGCAATATGCAGTGAAATGGGGATTAAGCAGAACTCATGTCACTTCCCAGTAATAGATTGCCATTAAGGAATGTAAGTAACAAGGCAGCTCTCCGCCTGCACTGAATCAAGGAAGTTGTTCCTGCCCTGACCCTCCTATGCTTTTTCACCAGAGGATTGAGATTTAATTTCCATATATGATGGAGGGTTTTGACGGCTGGAATTTTGTGGTGCTCGAGTTGAGCACCTCTGAGAGCTCTCGCTTGCACTCCAGCGGCATTCGCCGCCCCTTTGCAGACAATTTCTGCGCTTGAATTCTGCTCACCTCCACATCTGGCTGGCTGTGGGGAGCTGATAAGGTATCAGCATATCTAAACGAGGAGCACGTGAACGATCTCTTCTCGCTCTGTTCTTTTCTTCCCATGATTTGTAAGTGCTAAAGCACTCATCTGTTCTGGCAGTTAATGTATGCAGCCTCTCAATAGCTAATATCCTGTCATAGGCAGCACAAACCAGCTTCATCTGGATCGCTGCTTTAGCAAGTAGTAGAGCAAATATAGGTGAAATGAGGAACTCGGCTGCTGGCGGGGAGATGGGCACTGGCTCTGAGAAGCGGTACAGAAGCATTTCACTTTGCTCACAACAGGCTCCCACAGCTCTGGGTACTGCTCTGAACTCTGTTACTTTGCAATATGAGCACTTGTTTGAGGATTTAAAATGCAGATGCAGAAAATCTGTAATGAATTGTAACTTGGCGCAGATGACAAAAAATGGGGAGAAAAAATGATTTTTAACTTTTTTTTTGTCTGCGTTCTCCATCATCCCAGGCTTTTGGAAGTCAGTTTCATTTGTTTCAGTTGTAAAATATATATATACATATATATATATATATATACATAAAAATATGTATATATAAATTAGTCATTTGGGCTGCACATGCTCTTCTGCCCTGATATGCTGGGGGAGGAGTTAATAAAGTCAACTCAAACCCCAGATTCTCCCAGAACTCAGCAACGGATTTTGTATCTATAGAAAATCAGGTGGAATTGACCTCAGTGTCATTTTATTGCCAGCTTTTCTGAGTTTCACTTAATGATTTCACAGCTTTCCCTCCCAGTTCTCTTCCATGCTTTAAGAATACAAATGGCGATAGTGCAGACCTGACCAAAGCTTTGTTTCGAAGTTCGGCATCCCCACTTCAAACTTTTGTGTCATCTTCGAGGATTTTCTAGTGGCAAAAAATGGGAGCTGGTGGCAATGCCAAAGGCTGAAGAGCAGGGAAGATACAGCCTTTCCTGTGCCAAGGAAAAGCCTTCCCTGGGGCTGCTGCAGGGTGCAGGCATGATGAGGGGCCCTGGTTCAGGTGTATGGAAACATGGATGTGCCCATCTGGCTGAGGGCTGCCGCTGTCATCGTGGGTCAGCATGGCTGCTTGCAGAGAGGTGTGGTAGCTCAAAGGCTTCTACCAGATACCTCTGTCATTCTGGAGCTTTGGAGATGTGTCCTCATGAGGTGCTGTCATGGAGGTCATGATTGTGCTGTCTGTCCATCTTTTAACGATGTTAACGATGAAGGCATGGCTCGTTGATCTGTTTCTGAACCTTTTCCCCCTATAAATATAGGTGTCAAGTAAAACATTGGCTTTTCTGCTCTTTCAGCCAAGCTACAACCTGTTACAGAGTGAGTTGGCAGTGACCTCTCTGAAGTGATGTCCCACCAGCTGTTAATAGAAGGGATTTCTGTGATATGTGGAGAAGATCAGCACCTCCACTGTGCGCATCTCCAGCCTTTGGAAGTCAGTGGAGGAGAGTCCTAAGGCAGTGCCATTTCTTTGGCATCTTACATTCTGTTCTACCTCAGCTCAGATATAGGCTGACGATAATCTTAATTTTCCCTTGTTTCTTTTTCCTACAATAAAGACACTGGCATTTGGGTCAAAAGGTAACTTCAATGCTAAAAGTCAAAAGCCAGCTTCAGTGACACTGCCAGAGCCTGAGGCCACTTTTCAGAGCTCACAGCAATGAGGCAGGAGGGGATGGCCATGTGCTGGGCTGCATCCTGGCTCTTCGTATATCAACCCTTGAGTGCAGTCAGAGCGAAGTCTGTGTGTCCCCTAGGCATGATCTTACAGCTTTTCAGGGCTATGAGGTTTAATTAACATTTGTCTAAAAAAATGGCAGCTATTGCTGCAGGGGCTGATTTCACAGAGGCAGGTCCCCATGGCAGGCTGACTTGGTCGCCATATCTGTGGAGAGGAGCCAGGTGTTCCTTGCTATCCTAAGGAGCCAGGTTTGATCACCTTGCCCCACTAATCACTTGTTGTTTTTTTTTTTTTTGCTAGGGTAGCAGCTTTCTTCTGCTGCCAGCTACTACATCTAGTCCTGCAGAAGCGCGGCAACTATGCAGTGTGATAGATCTTTGTTTACAATTAGCTGCCTCTTGTTGCATGGTACCCTGGTGCACTGAGCAGGTAGGCAGGAAGGAAGGATGAGAAGTGCATGGGTTTCCCTGAATCTGAATTCCCCAGCTTGAATGTATGTCATGTTGCTTTCTAACTAAAGCTCTACTAACACATTTTTGGACTTCCGAGTTGTACACAGGGTAACTTTTTTGTGCGCTTGTCCTTTCTCTAAAATTAAGGTTTTTACACTGATCTCCTCATTTTCTCATTAGTATTTTGCTTAGGGAGTGTTGTCTCAAACTTCTGCCCTATTGTTTGTAAAGGAGCACTGCAGGATGCCATTATTAGCCTTGCACGATCCACTGTGTGCTCAGCATTATTTATAGCAGAATAGTTAGTGCATGCTGTGTCTGGTGCTTCTTAGATAGCATGTTTGTGAACTTTATCAATCAGAGTAGCATCTGCTTGTGCCTGGCCTTGTTCTCTGCCCTTTACAGAGGTTTTATAATGGTATGAGTGCATTGATTGTAATGAACTTCATACCAGTAGAAAACTTGGTCTGGCAGTCATCCAGATCCACTCCTAGAAAAGGGTGATTAGGCTTTGTAATATCTTCTGAATTACAGGGAGAGTATAAAAGTGATAAGAATGAAGATATATCAATAATGTATGAATCAGTGATAAGTAAAATAAAGTTACTACTAAGAGAATGAATCTTGAACGCTGCTTTCACTAGAGTGATTATTTTCAAAAATAATGCCCGTAATAGCTCGAAGGTATAAGGAATAGTGCAAAGCTCCCAGAGAGCAGCAGCACTTCTCAGAGTTTTAAAGCTGTTCTGTTCCTTGCTTCAGCTGGCTGCACATCCTCTGAGGGCTTTGTCATGCTGCAAGTCGCATGGGTGTGCCCAGGGTCCTCACACCTTGTGCAAGGGGATTTCTGCTCTCTAGCTGACAGCCAGGGATGCTTTGCTCCCAGTGCAAACACTTCAGAGAAGCCTGAAACGTATTTCATTTTCTACTTGTTCAATTACAACATAAAGTCTTAAATGTGATTTTTTTTTTTTTTACTAGAAAGTTATTTTTGTCGCAATGAGAAATCGGCGTTATAGACTGATTTTCACTGCTCTTGGCGTAGAGTATGGTAAACGTGGGCTGAATTGAGCTGTCAGCCCCTATCAGGTATAAGTTTTCATGTGATAACTCAGCATGAAGGCTAAACAAGATGTTACAAGTCATTCTTTGGTCATTTTCTGATACTGCACTTTTTCCACTTCACTACTGTCATTACGATGGTGATAAGAGAGTTGATGGGGGGGGGGAGTGCATTCTGAAATGGGGCTTCTGCATCTCTGAAGACAAACCTGGTGTGTGCAGAAGGAGGCTTAAAAACCCTTTTGTATGATGGGCAATATTTATTTATATTTTTTCTCGACTTCATTCACAATTGTATCATGTCCCTGCCAGAGGAGAGAGTATCTGGGCCAGGTGGAGCTGCTGAGGGAGCAGAGGAGCCAAGCTACAGGAGCGAGCAGGCAGGGTGAGGAGTGGGAAAGACAAACCTGGAGCCAGAAGCCTCAGTGATGGCGGTGAGGGAATGGACCAAGCAGGCTCCAGGGGAGATCACAGCGGTCTTGGCTGCAGCTCCATCCCTGAGTTAACTGAAACCAGACCTGGAAGTGAGAGCCTGCCTGCAGGGGCACAGCAAGCAAGGGGAGAGAGCTGGTAAAAGCCCTTAAAGCGCTTCTGTTGTCTTTTGTCTAATGAAATGAGAACTTGAAAGGAATGCTTGTGCTCCAGATGGGCGGTTGAGGATTTTTTCTTTTTCTCTTTTTTTAGACTTTAAGTGCTATTTTCTTGGGTCCAACTAACTACTGTTAGTTTAGTTGTCTGCATTTAAGCAGTACAGGTTTCATTTCAAGACCAGGTTATTTGAGATTTCTGTTAAAGACTACAGCTTTTCAAGTGCCATTGTCTAGAAGCCAGACTTTGTCTTTGTGTGTGTGTGTGCTTATTCTCTAAAATTATACAAAAAGCTCCAATCTTCAGGTTCCCTCACCTGAATTGGTGGCACCCAGCTGCTGCAGAGAGGCTCTGGCAGAGAGGAGAGGAGCTTGCACTCAGAGGTCCCATTTTGTTGGCTCTTCAAAGCTGGTCTCTGCTCTGGGTACAGCTGAATTTCCTAACACAAGCTGAAAGTGAAGGCCGATATTACAGTCCACAAACAAAACAAGAAGCAGTCTGTGGAATTAGTTTAAAAAGTCAATGAGTAAGACTTAATGGAAGCAATTTTTCCCCTCCCTTCTAGTTGCAAATGCTTTTGCTGAATTCCTGCAGAGCACTTACATATGTCGTAGTTTGTGACCCTGTGACATAAAAGACTTTGATTCCCTCCCCAGGAAGTGGTCTGGTTAGGGTTAGCAGTCAGACCAAGCAAAGATGAAAACAAAATAATTCCCAGAGTCTGAGTCCAGCTGTTGCGTAGTTAAAAGCTACTTTTCTGGCACCATGAATATAAAGCAAGACAAAGAAAGAGAAATCTAGGACATAAAAATGTCTGAGTTATGATTTCAATTAAAAAAAAAAAAGGGTTTTTTAATCAAAAGTACACTTTTTCAATTTTTAAAATACATTTCTCTTTGAGAACGTTTTAGAGTTGTGGGTTTTTTTTTTTTTTTGTTAGTTTGTTTTCTATAGGAAAAAGCCTGACAAATTGAAGAGTGGAACAAGCTATTCTGGTCACACTAAACTTCTCCTGAAATCTCTTACTTTTTCTTGATCTCCTAAACTGCATCAATTGTCTTCAAGTCTTAAAAGCTGGCATTGTTTAGGAGGCAGTATTTGGGTCTGCTGTGGGAATATGA
Source organism: Penelope pileata (assembly GCA_013396635.1). NCBI lineage: Eukaryota > Metazoa > Chordata > Aves > Galliformes > Cracidae > Penelope > Penelope pileata. The sequence continues at coordinate 1,645,239 of WBMW01003491.1, forward strand.
GGCCTTTCCATCACAGACCTTTGGGCAGTGATGAAATTTAGGTATGGTTACCTCTGCTTCTTGCTTCAGAGTAAGCTTTCTCCAAGTAATGCGGGGGAGGACAAGGAGACTGCAGTTAAACTGAAGCTGTTGCTGTTGGTTTTGTACTGATGTGCCTCCTCCTTTGTCCATGTTTTGCAAGAGAGTTGGGCCCAGAAGCTTCTGAGCTGTCAGGTACTGCTTTGATGCCCCAAAGTGGTGTCTGAAGGGCTGAGAGTGCCCTTGGTCAAGAGCATGGTTTTGAGCAAAGTGGGATTTCATAAAGGGGGGCATCTTTATCACATGAAAATTCTCTGTAAAACAGAATTTTGCACATTACAGATTTTGGATGGATTTTTTAAAAAACTACAATAATGAGTAAGATTGGGGTGGGGAAAAGATTTCTTTTCCAAAATATTCAATCAGTGTTGCCAGGAATTCAGACAAGTGGGCTTTCAAGCCAGGAGCTGGGCAATGCACGTTGCTGCATTGCCACCTAATGGCGAGGCAGATAAGGAAGCTATATCGCTGGTGGTGTTTTGGGAAGGAACCTGACCAGAGAAGGGCAGCTGAGTGCTGGTCTCCTGTGACTGCATCATAAATATTAAAGCAGGAGCTTCTGATAGGATTGAACATGAACTACAAGAGAGATATATGACTGGGAAGCACTTGTAGGCCTTTCAAAGGCGATACCGTAGGGAACAGAGTGGTCATCACCGAACATTCATATGAATGTTTTAGTTCAGTTTGAAATCTTCTGTCTTCCCAGCTGAAAATTTTGCACAGGATAGCTGATTTTTGCAACAGCTAGCTGGGAGGATCGATGTGCGTTTCTTGAACAAATATAAGGTTTTGTGGTGCCCTTAACTTAATGTTTTCAATAGACATATGGTCACAGAAATGAGAGTGTAGTTAGGGTCTTTCTCATGTTATATTCCCATTAAAAACACGCCTCAAATCGTAAACTGTCCATATATTTTAAATGAGCAGGGCTGAAGCTCCCATGAGAGAGCTGTTCTATCTGTAGCTCTTTTGGAGAACTCTTATCTGCTCATGGCAAAAGTTAGAGTGGCAGAAACCCAACCGTGCATCACAGATCTCCTCCCCTTTCTCCAAGACACCAGAGCTTGCTACAGCTTGGCGAGGCTAATAACGTGTTTTGCCAACAAAAACATAGTTTGTTGTGTCTTAAACAAATGCTCTTGTGCTTATTGTAAGCATGGTATAGTGGCATATTTTCTTGCTGATAACTTTTTATATAATCGAGTTGGGAAGATTGAGGTCTGCTATTCAAAGTGCAATATGGAAATAGTGGATTCTGTTTGTTTTTAATTTTTATAGGAAGGTACAATACATGGCCATTTCCTGCATGGCAAGCATTTACATGCAAATGTACATTTGGTAAATAGCACCTTATTTTACAAGAGTGAAAGGCTGTGCACAACTTCAGGTTTAACAAGCTTTTCCTCTATTTGGGTTTTCAGAGTCACAGATTGTATTTGGAGGTGATATTGTGCCCACTGCAAGGCAGATAAGTAAGGATTTCGTTCCAGAACACTGCATTGTTCAAGCTTTTGTCCAGACACATTCAAATATTCTTCTGTGTGTTATACATGGATTGTGATTTTACATTAGAAAAGTGTGTTTTCTTGCAGTTGCTTATCAGACTTGGCAGATGCTACTGGACAGAAGAATTTAGTTCTGTTATTTTGTCTTACAGTTACACAACTGTATAGAATTGTATTTATTTTCTGTCTGCAGCGCATTTATTATCATCGCTGAAAGATTTTTAACATAAGGTAAATACACATTTACAGGAAGGCTAAAGGCTAAGTTAGATTTTATTAAAAGAAGCCTACTTGGCTACCAGCTGTGAAATAGAGGCATTTCAATGCATAACCTGCAGGGCAGCCATCCTGCTCTAAAACAGACATTTTCTTAATTACGTACGTTCTGAGAGGGATCTCGTTCTCAACAAATGGTTTATCATTGTATGCAAACTGAAGAGGAGAAATCCGTCTGTTTTGGTAAGATCCAGACACGGTTGTGAATTCCCGTTTAAAACAAGAGCTCTGATTCTGTGAGGGATTTGGAGTATTTGCATAGCCTTAGAGGATGCTTGGCTTGATTTGCTATGCTATTTTAAATATAAGGATGTAATTTTCTCTCTTAGAAGAAAAGGAGCATACCAGTAGAAAAGATATGGGTGGGAGGTTTTTTCCTTTGTAGGACAGAAAAGTGAACGTGTTTTTCACCTCCCGCTGCACCTATCATTTTTAGCCAATGAGGCCCATAGCAGACACTGCTAAGGAACTGAAATAAGTCAGCTTCCGTGTGCTGAGAGGTTTTTTTGCCACCATTCTGGTGTTACTTTGAATGTGGCTGGAGTATGACAAAGCAGGAAAATCTTGATAAAGTCCTGTTTCACCATCCCCAAATTCACTGGTACTGCTGTTGAATTTTTCCAGTTGCAATTGGTGCTGGAAGGGGGGCATTCAGATGTTTTATTTAAGCAGAATGCATCCCTCTGCTGTAAATTAAGCAGATGAGCCTGCTCAGAGGTGGCGGGTGTTCTGTGCACGCTCATGATCAGCACAGAGCTTTGTGGCTGTGGGGCTGGGAGGAGGAAAGTCAGTGTTGTGGGAAATCAGTGCCTCACCACTCACTGCATGGTCTTCCTAATGCTGCAAAAGGTGAAAGCCAAACACAAGGAGGGGCAGTAATTACTGTCATGAATAAATACTGATCCTTGGAAATATGCACACACAAATTTGCTCTGGGGAAGCAGAGCCCTTTATCATCTGAAAAGCTGAAAGCCTTGAGCACTCAATTGCAAAGAAGTGCTCACCATTTGTGCAAGGGTCTATATCCCTTTTGAAAACTCTTAAAAATGTGTTCTTGCCAGGCCACCCTGACGGGTTCCCATAGGCTGCCACTTGGCCTCAGAGAGGGCTCTGTGGAAACTTCGGTGTGTCAAAGCAGGGCTGATTAATTTTGTCTTCCACTGAACAGCATTGCTGCTGCTTTCTGGTTCACTAGTTGCTGTGCCCACAGAGCAAGTGTGTAAGTCAACAGATATCTTTTTTATTTTTTTTATTTTTTTTTTAATTTTTGAGCTCTGGATGGGAAAGAAGCTACCCTTCCTCCTGGAGGCACGAGTGTGTCTTGAGAGCCCAGCCTGCTCACATCTCCCTTCTCGGGGAAGGGTGAGGTGCCTGGAGAAACCTGGTGATAGAAATCTGCCAAAAAAACTGGTTATGGGGAAACAGAGGTCCTGACAGGAGGTGCCCTGTTTGGTGACGTGAATGCCTTGCTTCAGATTCCCAACGTGAGGTATCGAAGCAGCTAATTCTGGCCATGTAAGGAAATGGCTGCTTTGTTGGAAGTTATGGACCACTTTCTGAGGGGTGATGGAGAGGGACAGCTTTTGAGTTTCTCCTGCTGCTGTCAGTAACAACAGTAGAAGCGATGCACAGGGGTGGAGAGAATTATCTGAATCTGGGACTTGTTCAAAAAGGCTTCAGAAGTTTAAGGTAATCTCCTGTTCAGTTGTCGGTGTGAAACTAAAACCATTTTGCAGCTTTCCATTTTTATTTCTTAAATATCTACCAAAGGCTTTGATACAGTGTTGTGTTACACATTTAAAAAATCCTTTAGAGGGGTTTGCAGAAATTGGCTTATTTTTCCTTCTGTTTTTATTACCTCTGTTTTACATGAGGTATGTAAGGAAATATGCTCTGCTTAATGAAACGTTGGTGATTTCCTGCTGTGGAAAAGACTGGCTTATCTGAAGCTGTCACACTTGCCTGATATTAATTGATTAAATATTCATTTGCTAATTTTGAATCCTGCGGTTTTGTGAGCACGGTGAACCGCCTGCAGAGGTTACAGCCATTGCTGTGAGAGCAAGAACAGCAAGCAGAGAGGGGCTGAGGGCTGCTGGGAGGACAAAAACAGCAAAAGTCTTCATTCTGCACACTTCCCACCACACAAACCTTCCTGTGGTCCTCTACAGTACGTCCAAAACCCCGCACCCTCAGTGGTGAGGGATCCTACCACTTCCCTGTCACCATATACCTGTCCTGGGGCTGGCTGCGCTTTGAAAGATCACTGATGGACACTATACTCTGAACTGGTTGATTCCATGGAATCCAGTGGCCACGTACATCTTTAGGAGGCCAATACCGATGGCCGCGTACATCTTTAGGAGAGAAACCTGTGTGAAAAACAGTGGTTACTCTGCCAGGAAATGGGAAAGTGCTTGCAATTAGATTTCAGCTACACAAGGAAGGGAGACAATAGCATTTTCTTCTCTTTATTCAGGCTGATTTCTTTTTAAACCATATTATAATGCATCAGAAGTGCCAGCCCGTTATAAAGCTCTGAGATACCAAGTAAATGAGGTAAGTAAAATTAGCAGCAATTGTGCTCAGACTATGTTCTACTGAGAAATATTAGTGAGATGGCTCCCTTGAGACAGCCTGGCTTTTAGGGGAAGTATCAAGACTGTTGTAAGGAGCTGATGAGGTCTCATGACTTAGTTATGAGACATCAGATTTTATTTTAAAACTTACGCTATCAGAATTTCAATATTTCAAGTGCTACTCCAAGCACCGTCTTAAGGCTGCATCCTTGTTGCTGATTATTTTTGCTCAACTTCTTTGAAAGGCAAGTCTCAGTTTTAACAGATGCATTGTACCAAAGCATTGCATCAGATGGTTGAAGGGACCATGTTCAAATGATGGATCCAAAGCAAAAAGTTTGGTCGAAATGGATCTCAGCAATTGATAAAGCAGGTTGTGATATAAGCCATGCATTGAATCAAGGAAGGCTTAGTACGCTTGGGAGTTCTGGTGGTGTAGTTAAAGCGTGTAACTGGAAACAGGCTGAGCATCTTTCCACTGCTTCATTGTATGAATATCTACATACCATTTGGAGAAGGGTTGGTGTTTTTCTGTTTTTGCATACCAATTCAAATATACAAACAAGATTTTAAAAATCACATAAGTCATTTGAGCATGCATGTTTTGCCTGTTGCTGTGCCTGTTGTCTCTGGGCTGTTGGGGTGCTTGTACAGGGGAGCAGGTTTTGGCAGGGGAATGAGGTAAATGTCTGAAAAGGAAAATTATGCATCTGTCTGTCTCTCCTTATCTCCTTTTGCTTGCCTGCCAATTTATATGAAACTGGTAGAATTACTGTACTTTCAAAACTAGGGCACTGTGTTGAAAAGCTGCCGGGAGGACAGATAGCTAGATAGGCATACAGGTGTTATATGATTTCCTAAGACATTTCTTTGGGAAATTGGACCAAAAAAATCTGCTTTAGACAGAAGCTTTTACATAAAGTATTCTTATGTCTGCTCATTGTGTATGCATGAAACCTCATTTAGCATTAATGAACTTCAAAGGGGGAACTAGGTTCCTATCATCTTAGTTATGGGGCTCAATTCGTTACCTTTGTATTGTTCACAACTAAATAAATTTTCCAAACACGTTTGTTGTTTGCCCAAACTATGCTAATTCTAAAATGATGGGGGGGAGGGGGGCATCATATGCTGTGTTTACTTACCTGATTTACCATTCCTAATCTCAAATATGAAGCAATAGTTCTCAAGGAAAGTAATTTTTTAGGCACCTGTCTTTGCAATCCTTGCCAAAGCTGTGGAGACCCATAATCTTGTTGTATAGTAAACTACAGGTTTTTCTGGTAGAGTAAACCAATTGAAGAGGGAAGGTGATGCAGCCAAGCCAACGTTGTTGCAAAGTGCCAGAAGTTATGCATCTGACTGAAATCACTGTTGTAGCTTTCAGATTCGAGATTTTTTTCTCTTCATTACAGGGGCTCATCTACAAGGATTTTGTGAGATGGCTTGAGGTGAATAAGTCTCTGGAAAGAGCATCTGCTTAGCAGGTCAGTTCACTTATTGTTTTAATATGAACTGCAAAATGAAATTCTCAGCCTTTGTCCCTTTTCTGACAACCTTGTCAACTCACAAAGTGTGAATATTTAAAGTAATTTGTGATTAAGGCTAAATGAGTGATGTTCCCTCTCAGGGATAGAGTAGCATTAGTTTTCTCCTTCTGTTCTACTTCCTCTTAATTTGTGGAGAAAGTTGCAATCGGCCTTAAATGATGAGGCCATGTATTAACTTCTAGGTGTGCAGACCCATCTGTCTCCCAATTACTGCATTTTACTTATAAAATATGCAAATTCTTCTCTCTGCTTTGATTGCATTTCCTCCCTGTGAGTGCTATCATGGATAGTTTTGTGTGCATTTGTGTAGCAATTTCATGTCCTGTAATCAACATCATCTACAAGATATTTGAGATTCATAGTGTAACATATTTGTTTATTAGTTCAGCAAATATACATTAATGAATTTTAAATCATGATGGGGAAAGCATGTCTTCATAAGTTATTGATTTAACTGGAAATTAATCTGTCAGGTCATCCAGAGTAAAACCAATCTTTGCGATGATAGGAAATCTACATTTTCCTTTCAAATATTAAATATCTAAAAAGGCTCCCAGTGTATTTAGCTAATAAGATTGTGTATGAATTGCTTCCAGTCAATGCAAGTGTAAGACATTCTGTCGGTAATTAGTATGCACTGCCAGACTTTGATTATCATACTGGCTCTTTGACCTATTTTTAACAAAAACTAGGGCAGTCCTTTGGATTGCCTTTCCCTGTCCCTGGACACCCTGCTGTGTTATGTTCTTCATATTTGACATTATAACACTCAGCTGCAGTGCCAAACTGCAGAAGATTCCCTGGGGGTTCCCATTGAAACAGATGTAGCAGATGTCTGCCCACTCTGAAGAGCACAGCGGTTTCTGATAATGGCCACACAGTAAATGATTTTTCTCCATTGTTTATTAAAGATTGCTTTAGCCAAGAGTGCCTTTTGGAGCATACTGCGTAGAAGATTCGTTTGGAAATAACAGTTTTCAGGCTGATCTGAAAGACTTCTCTCCTTTTTCTCTCCCCACCATGTTCAATTGGATCTCAGGCTGCAAGGATACAGCTAATGACTTAATAGCCTGGTGGGTATCCAAGAGATAATAGTATTAACTGTTGAACTATCGGACGCACACATACTGGTATGAATACGTCAGATGCATGTTAGCTACTGGGAATTAAAAATGTCCCAGAGCTACTGTCAGGATATTCAGTAATGTGTGGTTTTGCTAGGAATGCTTTAAGATGCTCTTAAACAATTGCAGCACTGCAGACTTTTAATACTTCCAGTGCTGAAATATGGGACTACACCAAAGCCTTTAGCTTTGCTCTATTTAAAACGTTCCTTAATGTCTGTCCATTCCTTTGGGGAACAGAGAATGTGTGAGTGGCATTTTCTACCCAAGCCAAACGGGCGGATGAACTGAACTGTGCTAAAGAGAAAGGAGGGGCTGGCTGTGGGTGTGAGAGCAGCAGAGGAAGAGGAGGAGGAAGCAGGAAGCAAGGAGAAGAGAGAAAGACAGGAGCTGAGGACCCTGCCCAGGCAGCAATGTAAAGAACAGATGCTTTGGGTTGGAGTGAATATTTGCCTTAAAAAGCTTTTTGACCTGGATGCTGAAATGGGTGACAAGAGGAATGTGAGTGGAAAGGAAGGTTTTGATAGCAGTTAAAGTTATAGGATGGCTTCACTGAAGAAACTGAAGGAGAAAGTGCTGTCCTGAAGGGTGCTGGGCATGACCGTGAGTGGGTGTCCATGCCCCTGTGCAGGATGGCAGAGGAGGGAGTGGTGGTGCCGTGTGGCTGCGTGCAGCAGGGAGGGCAATGCTGGGGTAGGCCTCCAAAGGCATGTGGCTGGGCTGCATCCTGCTTTCTGCTCGTTGATGTCAGCATGGAAGCTGATGAAACAGGTAACCTGCACACGTGCAGTGAAGATTATCATTTCAGGCAGAGTACTGTGTGGGAACGAAGTCTCCTGTGTTGGCCTGTGGTTCCTGATGGTATTCAGAAAGTCTGTGGTCAGTCTGTACGGAGGCAGGTCTGGGACTGATTCTCCAGTCAGCTTCCCCCTCTGTCAATCCCTAATCCTCAGCATTTGACCCTCTGTCCTATTTTGGAATTTGGAAACCAAAACCTTCCTTATTTGTGCTGCTCCTACAAATACCATCATCTGCACGGGTGATGGGAGGACCATGCTAAGTGACATTACCTCTGTCCTCTCCTGTTTCCAACAACCTCCTCTGTTTGCATACAGCCTTTGTGCAGGCATTAAATGGATCAGCAAATGGTACCAGGGTGCCTATGCATGGTTTTGCAAAGGAGAAGCCACGCCCTTTATGGCTGATAAAACTAGCAAAAAGACTTCAGTCCTGCTCTTGGTGAGAAATTTTGGTGTTTCTCTTCAGGGAATAGATTGTGGAACAAAATAGGTGGTGTTATTGCTTCCTATGTGAGTAGGATTCAACACCAGACTTGTCTCAGTGTGAGAGTCTCTGAGAACTTGCCTTGCTTGGAGTCAAATAACTATTTCTAAAAATCTTTCTTAATCTATTTGCCTGGCCAGTGGTAGCCACACTGAAAAGACCATTTTGTCTCTTGGGCTATGGTAATACACTCATTCTTGAAGTTGTATCTGATCTCTACACAAAGACATGACTTGATTTTTAAATCAACATATTTTGATTTTTCTCTTCTGTCACACTTTATTAATAACGTTGTCTTGTAGATGGAAAATTAATTCCAACCATTATGTTCAGTGTTATCCTAGCAAGCAGGATTGCTTCGTGCATACGTAATACTCTTCCAAATACTCTTCCAATGTCATGATTTCTTATATTTGGAAGCTACATAGGAGTAATGACGAAATTTTCTCTAATATGAAAACTATATTACAGCACTCAAAGTAAATAACTGTACAGTAGGCCAAGTAGATTGTGTGTACTCTTCAAGTTCTTCTGTAAGGGTCATGTATTTTTAAGTTTTGTGCTTACATTTATTTTTGAGGGAGATTTTGCAGGTAACGATTTGTCATCCTTTCCTCACACTGACTAGCCAAACTCAGTTCTTGGAGCAGATTTTTTTGGAACTGAAAAGCCATAAATAAGTTTTAGGACCACTTAGGATGTCTGCCGATTAAATCCAAAGACTCTAGACAATAACTTAATGAAACAAATCTGGTTTCTTTAGAACTTCGCTGAAGACACATTTCTACTGCAAGGAGAGAGTGTAGGTATCTGTTGATTCCATCTTGTGAATGGACTGAGTTGTTCAGTGTAGGAGAAATGTTGATCCTGAAAAATGCTTCAGAAGAAAATCTGTTGTATGTAACCAAGAAGTTGGGTCAGAAAAGAAATCAGGGTGGATAACTGCCAACTTATTTCTCTTACCTTGGTTTACTCAACTGTTCACATCTATGTTTGACTACAGAGGGATTGGAATATATCTTTGCGCACTTAATAAAAAAAGTTGTATTCAAAATTAATTTGCAGCAAGTGCCATGTTCTTTGGGTTTGTCATTCAAAAATTCACACAAATGAAAAATGTTGTTGCAAGCCCATTTCTTGACCTTAAATGCTAATGTAGTGTGCTAATCCCATCCTGCCTAAATGTGCATCCTTAACAGCCTCTTGAAGGTCAGTGGTATTATGGAGAGTGGCATTTCTTCATTTCTCTATCTGAAGATGTAGCATAGATTTATAAACTCATAGGGGAAGATGCAATCTGTAAGGAATTATACACTGGTGCACCCTTGAAGGGGTACTGACTTTTTTAAAAAGCCATTTAACCCCTGAAGGTATTGTTTTCTTGTGAAACAGTTTTGCTTTCCAAAACCAGGACATTTTTTGTTCTCTTTTGAGACTTATTATATTTTGAATTAGAAAATAGAATTGTGGGGTTTTTTTCCATCACTTTTGATCATTTTATTCCATTTACCATAAGATTTTTTTTCAGAGACCTCCAGTTTGATTGTGGCCTGTTTGGGATGTGCTGATAACCTTGAGCCATTTCATGGATCATATCTTTGCAATTCAAGAAGAGGGATGGGGCAAGTAGGTACAGAAATCTGACCTTTTTTTATTTTTGGACCATTATGAGAATGGAGAGGGATTGCCCTAGGAGAGGAAACAATATGCTCACAATGATGGTGTAATAATAATTTAAAAAAAAAAAAAAAAAAAAAAAAGGTTGGTTAGCTGTGACCAAGACTTTAGGCCAGAAAGGAAGCAAGTGTTGAAAGCCTCATATGAGGTTAAGCTTAACATATTGAGGATCTTCATGCTGTATCTAAAGATCTTTGAAGAATCCAAAATGTAACTCGGACTGTGAGGTTAAAGTTTTTCTTGATTTTTTTTTTTTATTTTGGTAATTGGTTGAGCAAATAAAACAGAGGACATGTGTTAGCTGTTAATTGCTCTGATCTGCTGCCCTTCAGTGAGATGGGACGTTGCATTCCTTTTCACTGGGCTGCGATGGAGACCTGAGCTGAGTTTTCTGCTGTGGTCTTGTATGTGGGCTCAATGATTATGAGCAGGGTGTGACAGTGGTGGTTTGCAAGCTGGTAGAGGATGAAACCTCTACGTGGTACACCTCTACCATAGGATGTGCTTCTTTATTTTTTCTTTTTGGTTCTTTGCTATATTTCCTGGCAGCTTCTTAAGAGCTGAGGTAGAAGAGCATTCCTGAAGAACTCATGTTGAAGGTAGTGAAATTTCTCTTGCCTTTACTTCTTCTGTGTCTCCACTCAGGGTAGCCAGTGCAGGCACTCTGCTGAAGTGTGTGACTACTCAGCGTTTTGTTTTCACTTCTACATGTATTTTCTAAAATTATTTTGGATTTCAGTTTAATCATATATAATAGCATGCCTTGTAAAAATCATTAGCAGAAGAGAGTAAAAGAGTATTATTAGAGATGATAATGCCAACAGAATGCACGTATTTACTGGGGGTTTTGAATATTTCCCTTATAAGTACAGGAAATGCTGCAGAAGCTACAGCAGAGATTAATCTAGGCTGCATTAAATGCTATTTCCATAGTAGCTATTCTAAGTTGCAAATAGCAAATACCAGAGATCAGCTTCTTTGGAAGATGCAGTAAGCTTTCAGGGTTTCTGCACTGGTTGGTAAAGAGAAGTCTTGATCCTATAAAACTTTTGAGAAATAAAAGGGGCTCTTCTGGCTACAGATACATTGCATGATAAAGAACTGAGAGACAAATACAAATAAGAAGATTAGGATAGAAAGATGCAGCAAACTGGTTTGGAATATTTTTTAATTATTTATTTATTGTACTTTTCAGTATTTTTTTATTTTTCAGCTTACTGTGAAAAAGTGAAACTGTTCTGGGAAAGACATTGTTCTGCATTGGTACCTCCCTTTTTGTGCAGTGAAGGTACATGTTGACTTTTGTGCTGAAACTGCTCCTTCCCTTGGGCAAATGAAAAGCTGCAACAAGGCAGCTTGTCAGCCTGTGCGATGGGTGGCTTCTCTGTTGCAAAGTGGGATGCAGTAAAGCTCTGTTAGGTTTATAAGGAAACATATTCTGAAGTTAAGCAACAGTATGTGTCTCCTGAATGTTACTCTCTACCTTAATTTCACGAGGGATGTGGAGAAGGCTGAGGTGCTCAATGATTTCTTTGCCTCAGTCTTCCCTGGCAAAGGCTCTAGACACACCACCCAAACTGCAGAAAGAGAAGGTAAGAACTGGGAGAAGGAAGAACTGCCCACTGTAAGTGAAGATCAGGTTCGAGACCACCTGAAGAACCTGAAGGTATACAAGTCCATGGGGCCTGATGAGATTCATCCACGGGTCCTGAAGGAACTGGCGGATGAGGTTGCCAAGCCA
>WBMW01003491.1:1657684-1671150 GCA_013396635.1 Penelope pileata
TCCAGAGGAGGGCCACGAGGATGATCAGAGGGCTGGAGCACCTCCCCTACGAGGACAGGCTGAGAGAGTTGGGACTCTTCAGCCTGGAGAAGAGAAGGCTGCGGGGGGCCCTGATAGCAGCCTTCCAGTACCCGAAGGGGGCCTACAGGAAAGCTGGGGAGGGGCTTTTTACAAGGATAGATAATGACAGAACAAGGGGTAATGGTTATAAACTGGAAGAGGGTAGATTTAGGCTGGATATAAGGAAGAAATTCTTCACTGTGAGGGTGGTGAGACACTGGAACAGGTTGCCCAGGGAAGTTGTTGATGCTCCCTCCCTGGAAGTATTCAAAGCCAGGCTGGATGGGGCTTTGGGCAACCTGGTCTAGTGGGAGGTGTCCTTGCCCATGGCAGGGGGGTTGGAATAAGATGATGTCTAAGGTCCCTTCCAACCTGAACCATTCTATGATTCTATGATTAATGTGGTTAGGAGGGTGCAGCTGCAGCCAGATGTGAGGCTGAGGGTGCTTTTGGCTGGTGAGCTCACACAGATGGCTCTGTGTTGTTGCCGTTTGCTGGTGCTGCTCACTGCTTTTTGCTATAAGGCACTCATTTTAGTTCCTGATTCACTGGATTTTAGCTTTCGAGATGAACTCCACCCTTCAGGTTAAGATTTTTTTTCATTTAAGCTGATGTATTCACATCCAAGAATGGTGGCTGGAAAAAATATAATCCTTTATCTTTTTAAAATGATTACTTTGCAAATATTTTATTTACAAAACTAATTTTGTCATGTCAATCATAGGATCTTCTTCTGACAGTCCAGAATGTATTTCTTCCTTTGCAAGCCTACCTGAATCTATCCAAATTTTGAGCACGCCTAGAAACATCAACCTTGTTAATAAAAATTTGATCTTTAATTTTTTCCTCAATAGAGAATAAAATGTGAATGAGCAGTTTTGGCTTCAAAGACTGGTTGAACATTTGTGCTTACAAATACTGAGCTGGCTGGTAGATGCTGACTGGTATTCCTGACAATCTCACTGGTGCTAGAACAGGAGGTTCTAACCAGATCAGCGGATAATGTTTTATTTCTCCACAAACCTCATTTACGTTATTTGTGTTTAATGGTGTAGGTTCCTACACTGTATTTTGGGGGGGGGAGGAAGAATCAGTGACACCATTGCTGTCATCTTATAACTGTCCTCAGGAGGATTTTTCTATCAAATACATAATAAGATAATCAGCAAAAGCTTATTTTTAACTTTTGGTAGAAAAACAAATATTTCCTATGAATATTAGGTGGTGAGAATTATAACTTTAAACAGTTAGGAAGCACTTTATTGTAACTCTTCAGTTGAGGACATCTTCTGGAGGTAGGCTTCATCTGCTGAAAACAAGCAAATACCACTCTGTGCCAGAGTGCCCCAATATTGACTGTGTGTGGAATTAAAGGCCTCAGTTTGACCTTACTGTCTTTCACAAGTTGGAGCTATAAATCCTGTGCCTGCTGAAATCGGTGGAATATTTTTCCTGGCTCTGGCAATCTCAAAGTTTGGCCCATTTGTTTAAACATTCTTTGTGTTGCTCAGCTTTGTTTTCTAAGCTCTTTTTCTTTCATACATTACTGCTATTAATTGAAATATTTCACCATCTGCTTTTGGGTGGAGTAAGAAACTGATTGCTGATTAAAGTATTTCCAAGCCTATCTATAATGTAAATGTAAAAACATATCATTTTAAGTGTCTCACTGAGTTTAAATGGAAATTGTGACCAGATTCATAATGTGTTGTGTTATGGCATATCTCCAAAGCATCAGCTCAGTGTAAACTGCTACATCTGCATTTCATGACTTCAGGGGAATGCCAAGAGATTTCCATAGGGTCCAACTGCAGAGCCATATAACAAGGCAATGGATGCTTTTCTGGTCAAACATGCTCATAGAAAACATTGGAGCAATGTGTGGCCTAGAAGTATGTCTCCCTCACTGATGTTACAAAGCTTTATTCGGGCAGAATTCTTATATGGTTTATTTCTTTGACTTTTAGCACAATAACAGTTTAATGTAGGCTCACAGGCATGTGAGCAGGTGAGAGAGAGATTCAAGGACGAACACGGTTATTAATGGTGAGATACAAGAGTGTTCTGCTGACACATTTATGCATGGAATTCTGTAAGTCCCTGAACTGTTTACAGAATGGGCGCTCAGGTGCCTTGATTCTGGAATGGCTTAGAATTATGAAGACGAGAAAGCAACTGGAAAAAAAACCCACAAAATTGATGGAGAGAGCTTCATTGTGAAGCATTACAAGCTCCTGTGTGAAGGTGTGGCTTGTGATTTCTGTCCTATAGCCAAAGAGCTGTCGCTAAGCAAATTGGAAACAGCATGTACTTCAAGCAAGAGAACTCCATAGGACCATAACCATATACGTGTGTTTGAATTTATATGGCTTTTATAGGAAACAGCCTTACAAAATATAGATTCCCTGTGGAGAAGATTGGGATATCGCTGCTTGCTTTTGCTTCACTTTGTGTGTTTCCTAGAAGGTAATAATGAATCTTTCTTGTCTATACTATTGCTGCTGGAGAAGAGCATTTACTGAGCTTGTGACTTGTCTGGAAGGGAAAGCATGACACTTTGCTACTTGTTTTATTCTGAATGGATCGGAAGTCTAAATGCAAAAGATCACATTTTCTGTAAGATAAACCAAATGCAGTGTTTTATGGTGGCCTTCTAACATTTTTCTGCATGTTTCTTTACATATTTTTGTTGTATTGTCTTAAAATCTTCTGATGGCTATTATGAAAGGTAGAGTACAACAGCCACAAGCGCTTCTTGGATCGCAAAGCCAGAGCACCGACGAGCACTTCCTCTGTCCAGAACCTCTCTCAGGATCCAGTGGCAGTGAGCCAGCGAATGATTTTAGGTTTCCGTTTCAAACAGGTAGGTTGGAGGCTTCTGAGGCAGTGGGGAAGCCAGTGACCTAAGTGTTGTGACAAGTCCATGGGAGGTTCAGACTGCTGGGCTGCCAGGCTCCTCTGCTGCTCCTGTACAGTTTTTACTAGTTAAACAAACCATTACCTGTCTGGAGAGCAAGGTTCTCAGCCACTGTAATAATAGACCCATAATACACAAATATTGTCTTAGAATAAACTTGCAGCATTAGATAAAGAAACACTATGTTTCCTACTTAAATTCCTCTTAGTTTTCAGGAAGGAATCTGAGTGATATTTGAAGAGCAGATGGGCTTTCTGTAAATAGTGCCACTAGTTATTTTCCAAATTTGAGGACCTACAAGATCATCAAAATGTTGTATTGCCTTTTCATAATTCTTATCACAAGACTGCTGTACGCTGAGATTGTTCCTCTGCCACGTTAAGTGTTAAGCAGTATCGATAGGAAACTTTCATATCGTAAAATCAAGTGTGAATCTCTTATCTCTTCGTAATGAACATGTCCACGGAACAAACGACAAGTAGTGTGTAGTTCACCAATACACAGAGGTTTAGGGCATGTCTGAAATCTTTCATTCTAGATGAGCTCTGTGTTTTCAGTGTTGAATCTTTCCATCTGAACTGTGTTTTTGTACATTGTCTTGCATCTGAAGCAGGGAGTTGCAGTGAGGAGGCTGGGCAAGGACCAAAGCTGTGGATTTGATTATGCATGTCAAGCAACCCTGACACAAGTTAAAATACAGATCGGATAACCATCTTGGCTGGGGTTCAAATTGTGTTGAAATTAAGTTTTTTGACAGGGCTCCTTTCCTTGCTGCAGAAAGGCCTGCATGCAGTCCAGGAGTTGATTGGAAAGATTTTTTTTCCCCAACGTCTATGTAGTTTGTGTTTTTTATTGTTTTCAAAAGTTCTTCTGTCTTTGAGATACTTTGTGGAGAGCAAAGCTGGTTCAGAGTTAGCTGTTGGGGAACCAGTTCCCCAGTTGTTAACATAAGGAGCCTTGACTTTCACCTTGGTCTCCTTCTTTCCTAATGTAGAGGGAATAAAACATTTCTGGAGGTGATTAGCATCTGCCGCCCAGATTTTAGTTTGTTTCACAATGATTTCTAATAAGCTAGAAACATGATGAGAACAGAAAGGAGCAGTGTGAGTGCCAAAACGTTTCCATTGCTCTTCGACCAGCCATAGCAATTACTTGACATGGTTTTGTCCTATTGGTGGTTTGAAATGTTTCCACTCCAGATGCTTTGTGGAAATTTCAGATTGACTACAGGACATTGTAGCAAGCAATCTTGGTTTCACCAGTTCCATTTAAGACAAAGGCTCCTGCCTTCTGATCCTCTGTTATCTGTCACTTTACAACTGCCCTGCACATACTGCAATTGTTAATGAATCTTGAAATCATCAAGAATGGAAATTCAACCTCTTTAAAAATATATTTTGGTTACAAAATAGTTTTGGACTTACAAGGGTGGCCTGCAGCTGTTGGGCAAGCAGTTCTATGGAAGGATGCTTCCCAATGCATATCTGTGCTATCCATGCCCCATTTGGGAGGATGACATGAGCTTCATTTCACTGTAATCTAAGTGCAAGTCTCTGCAGTCAGACTCAGATGACTCTTGTTTCGCACTAACATCTCAGTCTGGCAGATGGTGGAGGTATCAGGGAGCTGCTGAAAACCACTGTGTTTACTGTACCTCCACAGCACTGAACAGCTCATCTGTTCCTGCTGGCACTGGTTCCCAAGGGACTAGGTGGCTGTTAGGATATTCAAAATAGTCCTGGCCGTGTTGTTGCCTGACTTTGCATATTCTTGTCTTTAATTGTAAGGTTAGAGTTTTGTATAACATAGGGATATGTGTAGGACAAACATTGTCCAAGTAGACTCTATCCCTAAAAAGCATAAAAAGTGGCAAGAGTAAGTGCTGCTGGGCAACCTAGTCCAGTTCTGTCTTTGCATGTGTAAACGATTTTAGAGCAGGAAACCTTTGATCAGTCCTGTAAGTTGTGTCTGCGAGAGGGCAGGATTACTGGGAGGTCGCATTTCTGCTGTATAGCACAAAGTTGCTGAAATCAGCGTCAAATTTGGCTTAGGCATCCGCATAGGAGTGACTGTGGCAGCCCAAGCTGCCAGGGTCCCACTGTTTGAACTGTATTGCTGAGACCTAACCTGACAAGCTGCTGCCACGAGGCTGGCTGTGTTGTATCCTTCTGTACTTGAAGTAGCTAGATAAATCAAAACAGAACACTTGAATTCTGAAATTACATCATTGCTAAATGTGTGAACATAATTGTGCTATTTCTTTTGATTGCACTTCTGTAGACAGGCTTTTAGATTAGAGCAGGAATGAGTCTGCTCTCAACAATGATTTTTTTCTGAAGCTTCTATATAAAGGCAATACTGTTAATATACTTACTAATCAATTAGACTATAAGATTTGTAAAAACAAATGGATGACAAGTATTTAGCTTAATCAATGTTAGTGTAGTCTAGGAAGGAATTAAGAGTACCTAAGCAAACCACACAGCAAGGCTGAGGGTACATCTAATGTGAAAGGAAATGGTAATGGGGATTCAGCTTTCTCCTCTAGCACCACTGGGTGCTGGTACAGTCTGGCCTGTGCCTTGCAGGACATCCTGCACTCCAGCTCTGCAGCTGCTGCTGAACCTGGCTCAGCTTGCCAGCAGGTGAAAGGCAGTATAGGCAAGTGTGAGGGATCTTGCATCGAAAGGAGCAACTTTAAATTACTTGCACACGTTGTTGGATGTGAAATTAACTCAGGAAAAAAACCACCATCTTGGCATCATTATGGATACATCATTGAAAACATCTGCTCAATACAGAGTCCTGGTCAGGAGAGAAAACAAATTTCTTCTCCATCCTAAGCAATCAGTGAATTTCCTGGAGCGCAGGGATGGATGGTGTTTGTAGGGCCAAGTTTTCGTCCGAGTGTGCGTGCTTGGACACAGCTTGCTGACGATCGATGACATGAGCTTGCTGCTCCAAACGCAGCCACTTTTCCTTCATGCGTTTGTCTGTTGCAAGAGCAGCTCATTGTGTTACATGACCAAAAGTCTCAGAGCTTCCATGTAGGAAAAGCTGATGAAGATCCAGGATGACTTGAAAACAAACAGAAAACAACGCCCTGTCCTTAGCTTGGTAGAAACAACAGCTCTTTTGTTCTTGAGACGCACCAGTTTCCTTGGGGAAACTGAGGTACTGTACGTGGGAGTTTAACCAACTTGACAGCAGGGATAATAAAACATTATTTCCTTTTAGAGGTGAAACAACCAAGCATATATAAAGGAAGCAAAGCTTTTATTTTTAAACTTTCCTAAAGGTTTACATTTACTGATATTTTCCATTAAGCTGAAAGTATGTGAAATGTTTTTACACAGATTGTTTTGGGATTAATTTTATTTCCTCCGCATTTCAGCAGACTAAAACCTAGTAGGGAATAAATCATTTGGTCCAAAGTCTTTCATTTAGGAACTTGACACAGTATAAGGATTGT
Organism: Penelope pileata; assembly: GCA_013396635.1. Taxonomy (NCBI): domain Eukaryota; kingdom Metazoa; phylum Chordata; class Aves; order Galliformes; family Cracidae; genus Penelope; species Penelope pileata. The sequence goes on from WBMW01003491.1 coordinate 1,664,134, forward strand.
TAAATAATATTGAGGAATAACAGAATGAAGGAGTTAATGCATTTTCTGATTTTGACAGCTGTGGAGGGTACACAAAGGTAAAATACACATACTCTTCCTCTGGAAAAATTGCTGGCTGAAAGTGCTGCATGTCTCTATTTCACTACGTGCGTGGTTTTGTAAGGAAAATACAGAGCTGTGTGATGACAAGTTTGCTGTCTCCTGTGAGAGAGAAATTTTAGCTGTGAGCAATGAAAATCAATCAGATGAGATCACCTTTCTCCCTCAGTTGATTGGCAGTAGTGATGAAAAGAGCTCAGACACCAAAATCAGCTTTTGATGCTGAAAGACTCAGAGGGCCAGGACAAACTGAAGCTACTGACACAATCTTTGTTTTCCTGTTGATTCCATCACATCCTTGGCTGTGGGTATGAAAATACCCAGGAAAAATCTTAGGGGTGTCTCATGGATCCAGCCCAGGAAATTTACACAAATTCCCTCTGCTTTGTACAGAGTTGGCATGCACTTGGAACTTAGTCTTGGGGACATCACTCACTACCCCACAAATGTTATAGCTTGCATGAACTATTTTTGGGTGTGTGCTGTGACAACTCATTAGCTTCTGAGACCTCAGTAATTCTGTTCTCCTAAAATGATAGCCTATTCCAGTGGTGAGGATGTGACTTAAAAATAAACAAATAAAATAAAAATGTTGGAGCTATTGTTTTATAGAGCTCCATTCAGGAGAAGAAAATGTTTTCGATAAGCACTTACGGCCTTATTACATGGAAGGACGAAGGTGTCAGTGAACTCAATAACCACTCCTTTTGTCCACCCATTCATGGTATCGCTTTTGCCTTGTGCTGTTGGACCCGTGCTGTGGCTGCAGCCAGACAGAGCAGCCTGGTGGAGCCGATGTGGGAGGCACCAACCTTTCAGAGCTTCCCAAATGCTTCCCTTGAGAAAGAAACACAGAGCTATGTTAAAGCTCCCCTTCTCCTCTGTGCCCTCACTTGCTTTTTCAGTTTTTTTTTTTCCTAAAGTTCCAGATATTCTTTAATTTTTTTGATTGTTTCATTTGGGGTTCTGGTAGGTTGCTCTCTGGGGAAAATCAAGTTGATAGCAGGCTGTTAGCATCTTCATTCACTTGCAAAATTGTGAGAATTTTCAGAGTAATAGATTTCACACTTCCCCATGTCAGAGAGGTGAACATTACTTGTGTAGAGTGTCTGCAATTTAACTGAAATCTGGGTGAGATTAATTCCCTTTCTTGACTGGGGAAAGAGGAAAAATAAAAAGTGAATTACTGGTGGTCCATAGAGACGTGACTGCTTACACAATGCTGGCTCCTCCTCTCTGTACATGTTGCTAAAGCATATTGTATTATTTCTATACGGCAGTGTATTTTTTCCAAGTGATTGCTGTGGTTACCTCATGAGCTTTCGGAACTCAGCAGTGGGCGGAGAAGTGCTGTTGAAACACATTGTATGATACATTGTGAATCATAGTAGGAATCAGTTTGTGAGGCTTTTGCTTCAGGATGTAAAATCAATATCTGGGCCACCCACAGGTCACCCTTTTTATGCAGTGCAGAGTTAACAGATGCGGTAATTGAACAACTGCTTTCAGGAGAAGTTAACAGGAATCTTGTGCAAATGACTTCAGCCAAGCTTTCCTGCGAGTTATCTCAGAGCTGGCTGAGGCAGTTCTGATTTCACCGCTTTGCAATGAGTCAGTGGTGAGTTCGGGTTTAAAGAGAGTTGGAGATATTGTAAAATACCAGAATATCTGTTACGTTTGGTTAAAATAAAAAGCAGCTGTAAACTGTCATCTGTATGGGTTCATTTCGTATCAAAAAAATACAGGAAATAAAACCATCTGTAGTTAAAGAGATGAATGTGTCTTCATGAGATTTGTCAGCTCTGAAGACTTTTGCAAAAATCTCATTATGTTTTGAGGCTTTCATAAAGGCTTGTGTGATTAAGTCACAGTCTGGTCTGTGTAGGAGGAGGTTTCTAGGATTTATTTTATTATTTATTTTTGGACAATGTTTTAAAGTGTTCCCTATTGCATCATCCAGCTGAATTGCTTGGTTTTAATTTTTCTCCTTTGGCTACCCTGAGCTGAAGTTGATGGGAATACTGTACTTGAGGTCAGGCGTAGAATACTTTCATAACAAAAGCACTGCTCCCAGATCGTAATGTGGTGTGCTTCAGGGGGAGGGAAAAAAAAATGTATGCCTGTTTCTGATATTGTGCTGCAGTTTGCTCAGTGAAAAGCTAGCTGTCAATTAGTGTCCCCACAGGCCCCTCCAACAGAGCAGTGGAACTGCACAAGTTGGTGTCACATGGCTGGAGGCTCTGGGTAGCCCGACCAGATTGTGTTCCTAGGAGAGTCTCTGCCTTGAAGCAAAAGTTTTCTGAACACAGAGATTGCCCATTTTCTTAATCTTTGGAATTGTTGCCGAAGAATTGAATTCCTAGCTAAATCTTTTTTATCCAAAAAAAAAAAAAAAAAAAGTTGGCTCCTCTTTTTCAACTTCATAGTCTAATTTCCATCTTAACCTATAAGAGAGGTGGCAGTTTCATTATTTGGCAGTTCTGGTAAAGTTCCTCTGTAACATCCCCAAAGGCCACAGAGAATGATGTGAATACGTTTTAAGAGGTCAGTGCATGACTTCCCTGCATGATAAATGCCAGTTGTGCAGCTGATTTAGAATGATTTAATACGACCAATTTTCTCTTTTGTCAGAGTGCTTTCTGTTACATTACCTGAGCTGCCTGGTGCAGCAGCTATAATTTGTTTAGATATAAAAGTGCACCATCATCAACAAGACTGTTTGGCTGCTCAAGATTTTCAGAGAAACCTATCTGTGTAACATAGAAGATAATTCTCCACAGGTAGCCATTTTCAGCAGAAGCTGAATCAGACAGTGCAGCATCAAAAAAAAAAAAGTCTTTGATTTTTGTTTTTCTAAGATAAGATTGGTAGAGCTGCCAGAACGCTAGCCAGAAGGTAATATTGTATCTCATTGTAATGTCTAATATGATGCAGTTACATGTATTGTAAATATCAGACCAACGCTATTGAGTGGTTCCTCTGATCATTGAATGACATTAAGATTCAATGATTTAAGCTGAGGGGGAGTGATAAATCTTTACTATTTTTTTAATCAAGCGTGAGCTGTACTACCATGGCTATAGTTTTGAATCTTTTCCTCCTTCCTCAAATTAACAAAATGCCCTCAAAAAGCCATGGAGCTAAAAGAGCAGTCAGCTATCTGTACTGTCTTCTGTGAGCTGATTTTTATTTCTGACATGGAAAGAATTATAGGGATATAAATTATGTCACCAAAGATGGCCTTCAGTGAAGCTCCTGAAACACCCTGCTGGTAGCAAACACAGAACTGAGCACAGGAATAGAAATTATGCTCACAAGTAGTCCAGATTAGAGGCGCTAAGCAAGAGAATGGAAGTGTGGCTTTCAAGCAAGGAGAGGAATTTGAGAACTTACAAATGCAACAACCAGATCATCCGAACAAGCCCTTCCACAGACTGTGCTTAACTGCAGCCTGTAGGTGTATTACAGGGGATGTCCAAACCTCCAGTGTTTGATACACTTGGCTCCTCCTGAGTATAGTCCTGCAAAAGATTCAACTAAGACAAATTTATCATTGAGGCTGTTTATATATACCAAATTCTGGGACAGTGGTGCCAAAAGCTGTTCCCCTCTGAGATCACTGAAGCTTCAGACTTTGCTATATATGCCTCAAAGTGTCTGGGCACAGCTCTGGCTCAAACGCATGATTAAAAGATTCATCAGAATAGTTCTGGTTGATTGCCTGATGAGAGAGCTAATATTTATTACAGGATTTGTTTTTAGATTTTCTGGATGTGATTCATTTCTAGCCATTAAGGCACTTTTCCATGACGCATTATGTGCATCCTAAATGAAATATTGATCACTTTGATGTCAATTTTTCTAGTTCTTTTATAAACAATTTTTCTTATGCAAAGGTTTACTTTTTGGAAGAGGAAGCACTAGTAGTGGTATTTAGCAGCAGATGCCCTCTGTTTGAACTGCAGGCCCGTTGTTGGGTGAATGGTTACACCCAGCTCTTTGAGCTTCCTCATACCTTGATGTATGTCTATATATAACGCTAGTGGTCCGTGAATAGGCATACTCAGAGAAGCTGGAAATGTCTATTTATATGGGTTCTTATTTACATGCTTTTGAGAGCAAGAAATAGTGATTACTACTTTGCTTTCATAAAGGTGATTACTTCGTAGATGAACCAAATGTTAACCTGTAATTATAGATCAGCACAGCGTGGTACTTCCAGTTGCTTTGAAATCCTGGGAAGAATGTTTCACATAAAATTGTACATTTGCTCTTTGATTTAGAGATGCTGCTTTTAACTTAATTTTGTAAAGTTTTAAGTAAATATATTAAATTCGGTGCTGTCATTACTATCTTAAAACAACCTAATTTTATAGTGTATTTCTTTTAATTAGGGGCTAGATAGAAGATCAAATTAAGCTCTCACTGAAGCCTTTAAATTGGGTTCTGAACAATTTATTTTTTGAAGAGCCTGTACTTTTATGACAAGGATTGTGGTCCAGGTTGATAAGAGGGGAGAAAAAAATCAATTTAGACCTTTTCATATTTGAATTCATTGAATTGGTCTTACTCTATTAAAGGAACAATTAATTTATGGCAGCTAGTATTGTGCAATTGCTTTGGAAGAAGGAAAAATGCAATGTAATAATGATAGATTTATCAAGTTACACAGTTGGAACTTATTACCTTGAGTGGCACTAATTTTGCATTCAGTTTAATGATTGTAGTTAATAATAATACAGTATCCAAGGATCAGGATTTGAACTGATAGATCCCTCTATTCACTTTAGCTCTCTATATTGCAAATAAGAAGTTGGCATTGATGTAGCAATGAAAGAAGCCTTAAGCTCATTTTTATTCTTCAAATAAAATTTGAATAGGGCTTTAAGTACAGTACTTTTTGTCTCCTCCTGGCACAATTTGTACTGGTACCTAAAAGCAAGCTTTAGTCAGAACTATTTATATGTAATTCTGTGGTTAATGCACCAAACATTCTTGAAAAGTATATTACTGTCTGCAAAATGTGTTTCTAGCTCTGCAGAAAGCAGAGCAATTAGTACCCAGGAGATACTCTTTTAACTTTTGCTTTTCAGAGAACATTTACGGTGTCAAGGTAAAGACTGATGTTTGCTGCGTGTTCTAGCACAAAAGCTTTGCCTTTTACATTGGCAGCTTATAAATCAGGGGGCACTCAGCTTATTGCATCCCAACTCTTGGGTTTAGCTGTGCAGCATATTGTAAGCCATTTTTGACTGGCTAGGTAGAAAAACAGTAGTGTGTCAGAATTTCTCAACAAGGATGTTTAATAGAGGTATTGTAAATCCAAAAGAAATTCTCTGGGATTTTGGTGGTTGTTTCTACTATGCAGTTTCAAGTGAACTAAAACCAAAACCAGCTAAGTGCCTGCTTCCTCCTCTGTTCTTTCAATGTGCCAGAAATATAATGGGGTTGAGTTACAAATTGGGATAGTTGCTTTAATTTTTCAAGGAACCTAGTATTAAAAAACAATCCTTTTAATATAGTAAGACTCATAGACTGGAAAACTGGATCTGCATGACTGAATCTGTTGTACCAAAGATAACAACAGCACTCCTGCTGCAGTGCACCTGCTGCACAAGTGTCCCAACCTTCAGGGATAGTGCAATGTGTGCTTCTCTTGAAATGATCTGTGTTAATTTCATCAAAGGCTTCCAAATCCCCTTTACTCTGTGCTGTAAAAGTAGGTGCTGTGTCTGCTGGGGCTAATATGATATTATTACAACCTGATTTTGGTAGACTTGCTGTTTCATGACCAGTTAACAGCCAGCTATGGCAGTGGTGCACTGGCTGATCACAAAACCTTTGGTTACAAATAAATTGGATGAGGAGCTTTAGCTTAGTACTATTCATATTCCAGCACTGGCCTGGCTCAAAGAAAGCTGAGAGGTCCGAGTTGGCTCAATGAGCGAAGCTGCCATGTCAGCACCCTGAGGCCTCTGTGAGGGTGGGATGCTGTCTGGCCTGGCTGCAGTAAGTCTGGTCTGTTTTTCTGGGTATCAGACAACATTAAAGGTAAAATGAATTGTTATGCACATGTCCCTTACAGGAAAGGGAAATGCAATGTATACACAGAGGCTTTCAGCTGAGACCCATCTCTTGGTAGTACTGATGATGGTTCGAAGTGCATGAAACATCCTCTGTTAAAACAATTGCTTCTAACTGTTTGTAATTCCTTCTCTCCTCCCTCTTCTTGATTTATCTCAAAAATCAGGTGAGAAAAGCTAAAGCAAAAGTGTGAGTTCCTCTTTTTGTTCTGACAACGGTGAGAATCATGGCCCAGCCTCATAGCCCCTTGCGGATGAACGTGTCCAAGTTGGAGGCCAGCAGCCAGGAGCATGATTTCCTGTGGCCGAGGGGCTGCCAGGAGCAGCTGAGTGCCGTGGGCAGACAGCACTGCTGGGGGCTCATCCTTTGATGGCTGGGGTCACCCCTCAGGAAGGCTTGGAAGGTTAGGCCTGAAGCTTTGGACTTTGTGTTGAAAGGGCGAAGCACTGTGTGATGTGCTCCTGGTGACCTGCAGTGAATCTGTAGCATGATGTGGCCAACAGCTCCCCATAGGCATACCAGAGCCCTATTATGTTCAGAAGGAAGATCAGATATGGAATGCTGCACTGATTTGTGTTTGTTTTAAAATGAAGAAGCTTTTTTTTTTTTTTTTTTTAACCTCAAAAGTGACCCAAGGATGAAGTCCAAGCATAATAGTTGTGTGGTTGTTTTTTAAAATTATTATTATTATTATTTAATGTAAAAGAGAGAGAGGGGAGAGGTGGTGACTGATTCGTAATTGCTGTCTCTAGTTTGGGGTTTCTGACTAGACTCCTCTTTCAAAAATGTTGACTTGCCCTAAGACAGAGTTAGTAGAAAGATTTTTTTTTTTTT